>CAJNDV010031708.1:125860-140458 GCA_905221635.1 Symbiodinium sp. CCMP2456
GCTTGATCTCGGATTCAACGCTTGCTTTGGGTTTTTGGTTTGGAGATTTAATGGTTCTGGGGTTTGGGGGTTCAGTGTTTTTTGGGGTTGAGGGTTTGGCTGAGAGAAGTCATACTCAAGTGGTTCCGTGTCTAGGGTTTAGGATTTTAGGCTCAGGAATTTAGGGTTAAAGAGGGTTTCGGGTGTAAGGCTTTACGGTTTTACACGTTTCGGAGTTTGGGGTGTTGGGGCTCAGCGGTTAGGGCTGTAGGCATCTAGGGTGGGAGGTCAGGTCTGTATGCGAGCTGATGAGAGGGTATCAGTTTGGGTTCCATGTGGGTTTCACTTGAGGCGTCGGGCTAATCCATGGGCATGACTGCAAACTGAGGATGCCTTACCTAGGGGTACTCAAGGTAAGGATCCTAGTATTTGGGTTTTTTTCTACTAAGCCCCTCTGGTTCTCTGAGACAAAAATAGATCTGATAGGATATGTCTGTGTGACTTCCCCAAACCCTGAACCTCTTAAACCTTTAAACCCCAAACCCTAAATTAAACTCTTCAAGGCTCTCGGGAAGTCTTCACTTCAAAAAGATTAGGGTCTGTGTGGTTCGGGCTGGTGGGTCAAGGATCTCGGCTGAGGGTTCAGTATTCAAGTTTATGGGCCCGGAAGCCTGTGCCACCAGCTCTAGACTTCGGGAACTGTTTTGTAAGTTTGAGTTGGCCTAAGGGTGTGCAGATTCCAACCGTCAAAGCTAAGCTTCGGCATGCTTCGGCGCAGTGTTCGCAGCATCTGTGTCGGGTCTAGGGTGTATGATGCCTTCAGCATCTTTCAACGCAGGTGTAGTCGGGCTTCGAGATCTTGGTTTAGGGTTCCTGGTGGGTTTCTGCTCTTAATGTGCAGTCATATCACTTTTAGGAGTCAGGGCTTCATTTGTTGCTCGTTTGTTGCTTGTTTGAAGGTACTTGGTACTACTCCCCAAACTCTACGCCTTCAGCCCTAAACCCTGAAACCCTAAACCCTGGGCCTGAAACCCTAAACCTGAACAATTCTGCAGTTTGGGGTTGAAAGATCAGGCGTGGTAACTGTCGACCTGACAGTTTCCACTGTGATTTAGAGAGTTCTTAGGGCTGGGGGTTTAGGGTTTAGGGGTTTTGGGGTTTGGGTTTAGGGGTTTAGGGTTTGGGGTGAAGCATGCGCGATCACATCTTGTAACTATACCATGACCCGGGGTCCAGAGCCGTCTGGTCCGTCAGGGTATTACGCAATATGACAAAGTACAATCGTACACATATCACACTAGTTTATGAAGCATAACAGAGTAGGTTCATTATATTACACTCTAGCTACATAATATTTTTTGAATTACACTATAGCTATATGGCATACGTAACATAGTAGCTTTTTATGTTACACTATAGCTACATAGCATGACACAGTAGGTTTTTTATGTTACACTACAGCTATATAGCATAACATAGTCTGGTACAAGGCTCTTTGAAAAGAGCAAGTGCACTACGACCAGGATCTTGAACCCGAGCTCTGGAACTTTGCAGGGTTTAGGGTTTAGGAATTGAGGGTTTAGGGCTTAAGGTTTGAGAATTTAGGTTTTAGGGTTTTGGAATGCAGGAAATTGCGTTTTTAGAGGTGTTTGGGGGTTTTAATTAGCGTGTATGGCTTTTCGACTTAGCCGGCATATACTGAAGCCCAACCCCGGCCGTCCGGACCGCACGACCCTGCCAAGTGGTGGTGTTTTGCGCAAATCCCCAACGCCCAAACCCAAGCATATAGCATGTGCTCAGAAAAAGTCGCATGAAAATATGTCTACAATACATATATATATATATAGATACACACACGCGGAGATATTTTTTGTACAGTTTAGTATAGCTATGATTGTTGTCATCTACATATAACATACATATAGATATATATATATGTGTATATATATATACACTTACTTATACATATGTATGTTTACAGTGTACATATAGAATAGGTGTGTATACATATATATATATATATACAAAAGTGCCAGGTCTGGCTTTTTGGGAACTTGATTTGCTCTGCTTGCCCATTGACCCCGAGACGAATGCGCCAGAGACCCCTGTGAGGTTTGCGGGCTTAGGGTTTAGGTGTTAGGAGTTTAGGGTTTAGGCGTTTAGGGTTCATGGGTTTAGAGGTTTAGGGCTTAAGGCTGAGAGTTTACGATTTTAGGGCTCAGGGCTGAGGGATCGGATTCTCGGCTTCACGGCTTCAATGTTCCGGATTTTCGACTTTGGGAGACTTTGGGGATCAAGTTCTGGCTGGGCATTGTGTTCTGTTTGCATAACTTTCGTTTCAGCGTCTATGGTTAAAATCGTCGTTGCTTTTCTGTTGTAGGGTTTCAGGAAAAGGGGGTTCGATTTGTGCTTTAGAAGCTTTTGGTTTGAAGTTTTGGGTGGAGGACTACTGGCTTTCTGGGGCGAGTAGTCGGAGGACTGGCTTTATTACCAGCTTTCGTGATAGCCTGAACCCACACTTTGAAGGTTTCGGGTTCGGAATTTTTGAGGGCTGTTAGGGTCTGAGGCCTTGAGGGCGTTTCTTTCAACACCGGACGGGCCAGCAGCGATCTGTCTTGAGATGTTCCGGCTTGCATCTGCGGGCGTGCGAAGGTTTTTCGGATTTCAGGGTCTACGAAAGAACAGCTAAACCCTGAACCGTAGACCCGAGACGGGTACATTGCGATTCAACAAAACGAACACCCACACCTCAACTTTAGGACCTCTTTGGATGGGCATTGGGGTTTTGTGTGTGTATGTCTGTGTGCGAGTGATTGCGAGTGTATGTATGGGGCATACATACGTACTTAATCGGTAAGGCTATATAAGCGTATATTTAGCACACTGCATAGTATAGGATAAAAAAGTACCGTATAGTATAGAACGGGATAGGTTAACACAAACTTGATATATTGGTATGAAGCAATACAACCTGGCATGAGCAAGAATACTCTCTCCCCTCCCTTTACCCTAAACCCTAAAGCCTTGTCCCTAAACCCTTAACCCTAAACCCCCTAAACCCTAAACCCTCAGTAAACCCCGAGGAACTGCGGCTACTGCTTCGTCAATTTCACCGACCCGAGCTTTGTGTGGATCTCAGAACTACTGGGCTTTGGGAGGATTACTCGTTTTGCTTCTGTTTGGGGTGTAGGGTTTCGGGGTTTGCGGGCTGTGGGTTTAGGGTTTAGGGTTGTTATATGTGCGAATTTTGTCACGGACGGCCTCTGCACGATGGTTGTTCCATTTGATCTGTAGCTTCGTTCCGCATGTTAGACCAGAGGCCATTTTCGGAGGGGAGACGTCGCTTTTGTTTCTGACCGCAGAACCGTAAAAGAGAGTTCAGTAGTTAAAAACGTATGCATGTAGCAAGGAACAGGAACAGTAACATAAGTGGCAAACACTCACGCATCTCAGTGTCTATATCAGTTAAGTTATATATATATATACATATATATATATATACATATTCTAAGAGACAAAGAGCTGTAATGCACCCCGGAGCCCAAACTGGCGTAGCAGGGGCTGAAACCTGCCCTCCACTCACCACCGAAAAAATCTAAAACCGTAGAAGCCCCAAAACCCAAACCCCCAAGCCCTAAACCCCAAACCCTAAACCCGAAACCCCAAACCCTAAACCGCAAACCCCAAACCATAAACTCCAAACCCTTAGCCCTAAACCCTATCCCACTCTCAGCAGAGGCTTGGATGCTGAAGTGCACTTATGAAGGTCGGAAGATGGGTAGGCGCGAGATGGAGGGTTTAGGGCTTAGGATTTGAGCTTCGGGGTTTAGGGTTTAGGGAGGGTTGCTATATGGGTTCCATTTGAGGGGTTACTGGGGTTGCTGCAATGTTTACTATAAAGGTTCTTTGGGGTCTGTGGAGGCAGGAGATTGAGGATTCAGTTTTAGGGTTCTGTGGTTTAGGTGTTAGGGGTTTAGGGAATTGAAGTTTAGGGTTTAGGTGCCAGCGGTCTAGTTAAGTTTCGTTCGTGCAGGCGGCGGGGGCGTGGGTGGGGGGGGCCTTCTGTTTGCTGGTGTTTTTCAGTTGGGGGTTCGGGTCCTATTCTAATCATTAAAGCCTCTATATTGACCGACCGGCCAGGTAGCGTTAGCCTCAGAGTCTTTCTGCAAACCCCGCCCGACAAGGATGCTGCAGTGCATCCATCCTACCGAATGTTTGCTTTTCGGGTTTAGGGCTTTGGGCGTTTAGGGTGGACATGTTCGAAAGAGCAATTGAGCAATGTTCATGTTTGTACTTTCTGTTACCAATCTACTTTCCACACATGCTCGCACCGAGACTTGTCAAGTTTGCGTGCACAAGTAATGTGTGATCCAGCTGTTTGGCTGTATGTTATCGTATATTATCCATTCTGCGGTATGTGACAGCGAGGTTCAACTCGGACAAGGTGGTGCTCGCTTCTCGGACCTCTGGTATTGACAGCATGCCCGGCCTGAAATTCAACTATGTTGGTGCTAAGTCGAAAATGCCAAGCACCTTCTCAGAGAGTCTCAAGAGTTATTCCGTGAAGAATGCACTGACCATGCTACTGTTGCCCGTGGTAATGCATAAGCACCGACTGCTGCGGTGTCATGAGTGTATCCCGCGCAGGAACAGTTGTAATCCTAACACCGGCAGTAGATGATGCAAAGCCGGCAGGGGGTGATCATGTGTGGGATTACTGTGTTGGCGGCAGCTGAACTCAATACATGCAAAAGCAAACAACAGAGAAAGTCATCAGATCATCAGATAACTGTTCAATAAGTGGGCTTGGTCGATGTAGGAGTTGGAAATGAAGTAAGAGCAGCAAAACTGTTCGCCTCCGTCAAAATTGTCAAAAGTACTGGTAGTGTCATCGTCGGCGACCTGATCTTCATCCTCTTTTGCTCCTACTCCCTATCGGAAGCTTGATCAGCAATGTCATCATATAACATCACATAACCATGATGATATGAGTGGTTGGATTCCTTTCCATGCTTCTCCTCCTCCCTTTCTTCTCGACATTGCATCACCTCACCATCGCGAGCCAACTGTACTTTGCCATCATTGTCCTCGCAGTCATTTGAGTTTCATGTTCGACTTCACTGTCTTTGCTAACATCCCCCGGCGATGTTTGCAATACAGCCGGGCCTACCTGAGCGCCAAAATCCTCCACCCTACCACTAAAGTCCGAAGCCCCAAAGACCCCATGCCCTACCGGAGTCCCCACAACCTAGCTTTGGTCAAGAAACCAATCTTAAACGCCCAGGTCGGTGGCGCCCGCTGCGCTACAGGGCTTCGAAGCACTCTCCTTTGGGCACGTGCGTGTGGGGTGGTCTGGGGTCTTACAGGGTCCTGTATGGATTTGTTTGTTGAATGTAGTCGCGTAAAGAAGTTTTTCATGGGCGAGCGTGCAAGGGGCAACGTTTTATGACAGCTATCGTTCACGAGTCTCATGATTACCGCCGGCGGTGTAAGCTCTACATGCAGGACTATTCTTGGGTGTGCACGGCTTGTAGACAGTGATGTAGATCAGGTGCAGGATCCTGAGCGCCTGAGCACTAGTCTTCGCTAGGACGCCGAACGACATGTATAAACACTCTCATGACGGTGTAGGCTCTGGACCTCTACTGTACATAAATGTAGGTTCATGCGAGTAGCAGGTCCGGATTTCGGGTTCCCAGGTCGTGCTTACGTCCCCAGCTTCGTCTGGACGAGTGACTTGAGGGAAAGACAAGCATTCACCATTCCTCGAAGGCAAATCCCTTCCAGCGCCAACATGGTTTGCACTGGAGGCACATGAGACTAGGAAGCTGGTGCATGAGCTGCTTCATTGGCCTATGAAGCCCGTATGAATCCGTATGAATGATTATCCCTGTCGTGACTTCAAAAAAAGTGCCAGGAAGCGCCAAGAGCAGCTACGAGTGAAGGAAGGACTTATGGGACGAAGGTTGCTGGAGTTGCTGTTGAACTGCATCCTTTTTGCAAGTGCTCCGTTGCTGCTTGAGACCAGTAGACGACAAAACACCTGAAGCATTTCCATTGCCCTCGTCAGTGCTGTCGCAAGAAGGTGCCGCAGAGCAAGTTGGCTGCAAAGCTCAGCCAGACTCGCCCAGGGCCCCCCGACGGTCGATCTCGTTTCATCAAAACATGTTTCCCAAGCACTTCATGACCGCCGCCCGGATTTCCCGGCGGCCAGCCATCCTCTGCTGCCGCCCGCGTTGTGTCGTGCAGCTTGCTTCAAAATGCCAGAAGGCGGTGACCGCCAAGGGCTACGCGGAGCTGCCGAGCGCAGCGGAACACGGCCGCTGGGTGGCGGAGAAAGAGCAGCTCACAGAGGAGCGCCTTGACATTGAGGGGCACCCGGTGATGCAGCGCTGGGAGACACCTTACATGGGTAAGCTGGCCGAGGTGGCCACACGCAACGGCGGCCGTGTTGTGGAAGTGGGCTTTGGCATGGCCATAAGTGCCAAGGCGGTACAGTCTTACCCGATCGAGGAGCACATCATCTTGGAGGCCAACCGCGATGTTTTCAAGCGCCTTGAGGACTTCGCGAAGGGCGCGACCTCCAAGGTGACGCCCATGGGCCCGGAGCTGTGGCAGACTTCCATCAAGCGCATCCCTGATAACTCGGTGGACGGCATTTTGTACGACACTTATCCGCTGAACAAGGAGGAGCAGCACACGCACCAGTTTGACTTCTTGCGGGAGGCACGCCGCATCTTGAAGCCTGGCGGCATCATGACCTACTGCAACTTGACGTCGCTGGGTGTACTACGTCACGAGTATGCCTCGTGGGATGAGCTCTTCGAGGCCACCCAGAAGCCGCACCTGCTAGCAGCCGGGTACCATGCAGACGAGCTTTTGGTGGAGGCCTTCCCTGTTGGGCCTCCGAGGGACTGCGAGTACTACTCCCACGACACAGCAATGGTGCCCATCATCCGAAAACGCGGAAAGGCCAGTGCCGTCAGTGCCGGCCACCATCCCCGCCATGTCCTCGGCACCCGCCGGAGCTTTTCGTCATGGCACCAGCAGTCGCCGTGGAAAGGGCAGCGTAGCTTTGGCACCGAAGTGAACCACGCGGCGGCCCAGCACAAGATGAGCCCCAAGGCCGACGGCCGCAAGCTCAACGCATGGACACAATGGGGCGAGCTCAAAGAGTGTGTGGTGGGTGTGGCTGACAATGCCTGCTTCCCACCGGTCCAGCCGGCCATGATCCCAGAGATCAACGACCCTATGCTGCGCAAGGTGTTGGGGGAGTGGCCCCGTGGCCGCAAGTCTCAGCGATGTGTCGATGCGGCCAATGAAGAGTTGGATAACCTCGTGAACGTGTTGGAGGGCGAGGGTGTGAAGACGCTGCGGCCGGAGGTCATGGATTGGAGTCAGCCGCTGAAAACGCCTTTGTTTTCGGTTGAGAACCAGTACGTGGCCTGTTGCGTTCGCGACACCATCATCACCGTCGGCAAGACCGCCATCGAGGCGACCATGAGCCGCCGTGACCGCTACTTCGAGATCTTGGCAGTGCGCCAGATCCTGCGGGATCTCTGGCGTGAGGACCCGGAGATGCTCTGGAAGGCGGCGCCCAAGCCCAGCATGGCAGACGACATGTACAACCTGTCCTGGTGGGACTGGACTGAGAAAGATCGCTACGAGCACATGCACAAGTACCAGTACTGCATCACCAACGAAGAGCCCCTCTTCGATGCGGCGGATATCACCCGTTGTGGCAAAGATATCTTCGTGCAGCCATCGATGACCTGCAACTACGCGGGCATCGAGTGGCTGCGTCGGGAGCTGGCGCCGCAGGGCATCCGGGTGCACTCCACGCAAACAGTTGCAGTGTGTTTGGGGTTTCTGGGCCACTTTGGTTAGGGTTACGGTGTGTCTTGGGAAACGCGTGCTTGGTTACATGACGGCCCTGACACAATCTCAAGGTGCACTCCGCACACTTCCCCTACGACCTGGCGCCGTCGCACATCGACTGCACCTTCGTCGTCCTCGGACCGCGGCTGGTGCTCACCAACCCTGAGCGGCCCATCGCCGACAGGGATGCCGCGTTCTGGAAGGAGAACGGCTGGGACTTCGTGGACTGTGGCCAGCCAGACAACCCGGAGCGCCCAGCTTTCTCGCAGAGTTCCAAGTGGCTAAGCATGAACATTTTTGTCATCGGCCCGAGCAAAGTCATTGTTGAGGAGCAGGAGAAAGGTTTGCAGGAGCTACTGAAGCATCGATGCGGCTTTGAGACGGTCATCCCCGTACCCTTTCGTAATGTCTTCGAGTATGGGGGCTCCCTGCACTGCTCCACTTGGGACACGTGCCGTGAAGACGACATGGTCGACCTCTTCCCCAAGCAGCGCGACAACGACCCCGCGCTCTTCGAGCAGCACCTGTCGTGAGTCGCACTCAAGACCCAGACCACCAATCTCGGGGTCAGGGTAGTTTTATTTTCCGTGTTTTACAGCCTCTGCGGAGGTTTGCGGCCTTCGGACTTTGAGTCCCACCGCACTTTGTGTTTTATTTTGCCGTCACAAGCAAACGTAGAATGTGGATAACCACGGTAGCCTGTCTGTATGTGTCACCTTCTGGTGCCTCCAGCGCGCTGGAGGTTGGTGGCATCTGCAGTGCATGTTGGGTCTTGGATGGCCTGGAATTGAATTGCCTGCATCGAAACGAAGCTGCACATCGTTGTGCATCAAGCGCTCGTGGACTGAAAGCTTACCTCTACAGAGAGTTGGCTTGCATGCCGCAGGATGTCCACTGCGAAATTGTCCTAGAAGCCAGGACACGGGATGTGGTTTTCGGTGATTCTCGCTTGCTGTGCTTTGCTGTGCTCCTGATAAACTGTTGAACCGAGTAGGGTGAAACGTCTCCGGAGTTTGGCAAAAGGCGGACGGCTCCACAAGCCGCGGTACCCAGGGTCGGTTTTGGGCATGTATATAATAGAAAAGGCTGGAAGTTTGCGCTGATGAGTTTTTTTGGTGGACTTCGCATACTCCGCTGCACTTTTGGTAGTTTCCATATTCTGTCCCTTTAAACCGAAGCTGCAACTCGCGAGGGTCTGGTGGGGACGAAGTTCTCGCTACACGGCGCATACGGTGCGCATCCCAGACATTGGTCAGGAGTCAACGATTGTTGTATGTTTTTATGTTGTGGTAGAACGAATGCTGCATACTTTCATGCGAAGAAGGTAACTAAGAACTATGATTGGTTACAAGAGGATTAATATAGATTGTTAACTTGGTATCAGGATATATTGAGAATGCAAAAACCATGACCTCTGGTGCTGTCACAGGTCCATGTATATACATATGAATACATATATACATACATGCTCATATACCTCTGTGTATGCTTTCGGTGTATTTGTCCCTAAGTAGTTTTTTATTTGTCAGACGAAAAGATGAGCCCCTTTAAGTAGACGGGCCGATCCATGGATGAACGAGTCAGGAAGCAAACAAGCAGCACGATCTATTCAATCAGTCTCTAGCACTCTAGCTTGTGAGGAAACAACCGCAACCGTGCCAGCCAACCTTAACGACAAGATCAAGCAAGCAAAGACCACGAACTCACAAGACGATAACAATGAACAAGCTCCATAGGCCGCCATAGGCTTTTCGAAAAGACTTCCTGGTTTAAACTGTGCCTATAGAGATAACATGAAAAATATGGAGTGAGCTCACGATATGTGGTGTACGTATTTGTATATGCATATACATGAATATATACGGACATGCATGCCCATCTGCTACCAGGGAAATATGCGCTATGTGCTGCAGAGAAGTTTTTTATCAGACAGAGCTCCCAGTCCATTTGCCAGCATATAGAGAGATCTCGCCATGAGTCGCTGAAGATGTCGTGGAAAAACCCGTATTTCTCGCACGGCGACAATGCAGATCTGTACCGATTTGTAAATATGCTGTGCCTGCAAAGTTGTTCAATGCTTTAGTCGTGGTATATGGCTATACAAACCAACTGACAATTCGCGGATGTGTCTCGAAACATCGGCCCGCATGCAGAAGCATATTATATATATATATATATATGAATACAAAATTCACATATAATATATATATATATAGGTTTGTTTAAACCTTACGTGTTTATGTTGTGCTCATTGTTATATTTATCCATATTGTCCATAACTGTCTAAACATATATTCAGTTTGTATATATACACATACATAGAAATGCTCAACTTTTTCGGCCCCGCATACATGCCCATCCCCAATATACATATCCTCACCCAAATAGATGTATCTAGATATACGGCCATACACAAAAATATTTCTCTATTCAAAACATGCAAAAGCACAAAGGCCAATACCCACTTAACTCGCATCTAAATATATATGCTTATGCATACACAACTGTACGTGGAGATACACTTGGATCTGCGCATGATGCAGAAGACAGATATTATAGATATATACACATATATATCCCGAAGGTGTGCACGCAATAAATCAAGAAAGAAGAAATTTCTTATTCCTCGAGGAAAGCCCCAAAAAGAGGAATACAAAAACCTCTAAGCCAAAAACTGAGCATATTCCTCACAGCAATCCAAAAGATCCACAATGCAAAGATTTCAGAACCGTGAGAAATCTGGAACAGGCATTTTTCTCGAGGCAGTCCTCAAGCATATTTCTGGAGCCAGTCCTCGAAAACCAAAACACAACAAACCCACATGCCACAACCTGAGCATTTTCCTCAAGGCAGTCCTAGAAGAAAGCAAGGAAGCAAAGAGCTCAGAACCTTCAGAAACCTGGAATGAACATATTTCAAAAGCCAATCCCCGAAATATCAAGATTGTTTAAACCTGCAAGCCGAAAACTGAGCATATTCGTCGAGGCAGTCCAAACAACAACAAAAAAGCGAAGATTCCAGGCTATGCCATAGGGTTGTGTGATCTTTGAGACTTTTCGCGGGACATGCCTTTTTTTGGAATAGCTTTGAATGTTTGGTATTTAGGTTTGTTGGTCTTATCTCGAGAGATATGCTAATTTCTTGGATTCTGGATTTTGGTATCTCAACTTTTTTGGGACTGCCTTGAGAGATATGCTCAGTTGCGCTCTCCAGTTCGCGTTTTTTCTGGGATTTTCTCAGGAAATCGCCTTTGGCAGAGAGTTCTCAATGAAGATGCAAACAGTGCGGCAACATGCGGCCGAGCAGAAAGGACGCGATCGTGCTCCACCCTTCGCCCGCCCACGACTTGGAAACCTAGATCGGAAAATAGTTGAGCCACGGTTCTTGGCTGCCAGCCACGTGTGCCCGATGCTCTAACCTTTGGTTTCTGTTGAGACTGGTTCTTGCTTTCTTAGTTCTCTTGTTTGTGGTGTTTTGTGGCACTGCCTCGAGCCTCATTTTGTTTGTCTTTCCGGCTTGTGTTTCTTTTAGTATAGTCTCGAGCAAGGGTCGTTGGGAATAATCATGAATAATCCGAAGTCTTTGTTTCTTGTTGTTGGGGCCGCCTCGAGGAATATGCGCATGATGGTGTGACAAGGTGCTGTCTGGGCACGAATGCACATATTCATAGTGTGTGTATGTGTGTATATATATATATATATATTTGTTTTTGTTGCTGCTCCCCCCCATCCGGTACCTAGGTTTGCTTTGCTTAAGCGGACCGAGGGGTAGGGGTACGGCATTTCGCAAACATGAGTCAGCCATGAACTCTGGATGTTGTGTCAAGAGTCTGTGCCGAAAGCAACCTATGTGTTTGCTTGCGCATCATGCGCAAGCACGAAAGAAATCGGACACACAAGGCTGCGAGCGCATGCGCACGCAGAAAGAAGCAAGGAATGGCATGGGAAAAACGTCTTATTAACGATGCCTGTGGTCGCGAGGAGCCTACATACAGTAGTGACTGGGGGTATGGCGAAGCAGGCCTACTGAAGCTAACTAAAACGAAGAGCGTTGCACGGCATGGGATTTTACTGCAGCATCCCCGCGGCCACCCATGAAGATCTTACTCTAGCATCCCCGCGTTCAGAAACCTTGTTGAATAATAGCCAAGCATTGTATACAAAGTAAATGTACTACTTGCTGAGTCCTGCGCTTATACATTTGGAATATAACCTACCATTCAGCGCTTCTTGAACATTCACACCTGTGCTTACAAGACCTCCTAGTAGGATGATGGTTAATCACGTAACACATTTGCTTGTTTCTAACCTGTTGAGAGTGGAGTGTTAGTGTTCCAAGTCCAACATAATGCAACATGCCGTGGCTGCGTATTACACCGCAGGTTCTATGTTCCGTTGTTTATTAGTCGGCTTTGCTAGTTTTTCTTTTTGTCATGTCCAGTTAAGTTCGACATGTTTAGTCTGAGTTTAGTTCATTTTACGTGTTTTTATAATACAAGTCCTGTTCATTTTTGTGGTCGGACTACGATTTGTAATGCAGTCGCTTCAACTTCGTTTTCGAAACTTTGCAGCTACCAAATGACGACCATTTGACAATGATCAATGTATGTCATAATTCTGGTGCGAATGATCGTCTTTTGATTAAGGGGTGTGTGATCAAACCAGCATAAGCATGTTCGAACAGCTATAATTTCTCCTAAAATAAAGTTTTGAACCGTAGACATGAATTATAGCTCTGTGGAAAAAACAATGAACTGGTGTTCGCACAGTAACGTCTTCAAGCAGACATGATTACCTAGTTTCGTGTTAGACAAACTATTGAGTTTAATCAAGGATGCAAATACCTTACAGGCCCATGTTGGAAACACACATAGCATGAGTACATAAGATGTGTTCAATCACGAATTTCGGTACGGTAACACCGTTTTGAAATACTTACCTGTGGACAATATTGGCGAACCCGACCTTTGCAACCATTTCCATGACTTAAGAGAAACCTCGGGAGCCGGAGCCATACTTTCGATTGTTGGGAATGCTGGTAAAACCAACATTTTCCGTGATTCCTGCCGGACAAGTCATGGACAATATTGGTTTCAGCGACATTTGAAAAAAAAAAACATGAATTTGGACAAACCTCGGGAGCCGGAACCATAGTTTCCGGAATCATAGACAGTGTTGGAAATGTTGGTAAAACTAACATTTTCCATGATTCCCCACGGACAAGTCATGGAAAATGCTGGTTGTACAACAATTTCAAGATTCCGGAAACTACCGCTCCGACTCCTCTGGTTTCGGAAATTGTTGGACATGTTGGTAAAACCAACATTCTCCATGGTTCCCACCTGAATTTGGAGAAACTTCGGGAGCCGGAGCCATAGTTTTTGGAATCGTAGAAAGTGTCGGAAATGTTGGTAAAACCAGCATGTTCCATGGTTCCCCACAGACCAAGCATGGAAAATGTTGGTTTTTCCAACATTCCAACAATTTCCATGAATCTGGAGAAAGCTCGGGAGCAAAGCCATACTGAACCCTAAGTTAAAAAACATCCAGTAAACCCTACATTTCGAATCTTCGGGAGTGAAAATGGTTTCTTCATTGGCTTCAATGCCCCCTGTGAGTCTTTGCGAGATGCAGTTTTGATCGTCCCATCAGCGCACACCTCAACCTGCTGCGACCTTGTTTGGGAGGGCTGCTGTAGACATCATGCTTGTTGTTGCTTGAAGGGCCATCGCAGATGTGCTGACGTTCCCCCTTTGTTCATGGGACAAGAGTAGACATGCTGACATTGATTGAATATGAACGTCTTGTTGTTGAGATAACCCACTATGCCTAACAAGGGTCCAGGCCTACACGTTGGAGACTTGTGAAACACAGACCACGTCGGTCCTTTCGGCCAAGCTGTGTAGCATGAACCCGATTCCCTGGGAAGCAGTTTGCGCATATGAAGGGTCGTAGGTATCCCGAAATACAAGAAGCCTTAGGGAATTGCTGCTGATTCATGAGGGTGGATTCGCCGGAGCACCCATCGGAAGATGTGGGGCGAGACAAAAGCCTGCAGGCCCATCGCGGGGCGAAAGCACCTCTTTCCATAGTTGCTACTCTCTTGAGGCATGCTGTCTGTGCCATTGTGTGCTGGTATTTGCCGCGTTGTAAGTAGCCCGTCCCTGTGCATCGGTAAACTGCGAGTAAGGTATCGTCGCAACATTTCTGCCAGTACGACCATGTCACAGATCTTACGTATTCCACGCATGGTTTTGATATCCCCTGTCCATTTCGACGACTTGTTGCTTTCTTGGCCTCTTCCCTGCAGTCCGCCGGGCGGTTGCTTTTCCTGATGTGCCTAGTTGGTTTTCTCATCGGTCACAGTGATGCGCTAGCCACAACAGGCTTCGGTGCCGAGGGTGGTAAGCAGGTTACGATAATTTACGCTTGTGGGCTGTCGGGCTTGAGGTTTTGAGCATTTCAGGGCGTCAAAACACGGCAGGGGTTACAGCCTGATTTGGCCGTTCGTGGCGATGGAAGGGATGTAGAGCTGCAGGGAATTGTTGGAATTAGTTAATTTGTGGTTCCGAAGTGGATCCGAGAGGTCGTTGTCATCGTCGTCGTACTCACGTTGTTAGTAGTAGTAGTAGTAGTAGTAGTAGTAGTAGTAGTAGTAAGTGTCTCGGCCCAAGTGGGTTGAAAAGTCGAGGGCCTCCTGCGTGAATGGGGACGCGCCGACTCTGCGCACTGCTGTAAGATC
>CAJNDV010031709.1:5000-33693 GCA_905221635.1 Symbiodinium sp. CCMP2456
GCTGTACGCTAAGAAACAGTATGGGCAATGATTCCGGCTTCTGCAGCCTACAGCCCCGTCGAAATTGGAGAGGTGGAGCTTCGCAAAGTCAATGACATACTCCCAGTATCGAGCACAGCAACAAAAGCAAAGTTTCGGGCTCCGAAGTTGAGCCTTCCCATAGGCCCCCCCATAGTAGTTCCTTTTTGGGATTACCTCCTTTTGAAACCGGACTTGATGACTGCCAGCATGCCTTAGCTGCGGGATTACCTCCTAGGATCCTAACTATAAGCCACAAAAAGGAACTACTACGGGGCCTCTGGGTTAAGAACATCTCAGGCGCTGAAACCCCCAAGATTCACTATATATATGTATATATATATATATATATATAGGTCCTTCTGTGGCATATGCTCGACTTCCACGCGGTACATGCGGCCTTCGGCGCGAGCCAAGGGCCCGTGGTCTTGGGGCTCAGAGGACTACGGTTGATGATATAGAACCTGCATTACCCAGAGTAAGGAATATAGGGTTTAGGCGTTGAGGGTTTAGGGTTTGGGGTTAAGTTTAGGGTCCTTAATGAGGTAATGCAGGATTTACATCATCAACAGTAGGGCTTCAGAGTTGGGGGGGTGTCTTGGACGGCTGCGATGTTTCTGTTGTAGGGACTTTGAGGTACACAAGGAGCCCGAAACCTTTTTTTTTGCATGAGGTGCTCGATATTAGGGATTGTGAAGGGCTTCCCGCTAGAGCCCCAAATATCCCAAATGATAAGGTTTGGATTTCGCAGGAAGGGGCGAAGGCAAGCATATCGACCCAACTCTTACAGACAACGTGCGGGAACGTCATAGTCGGGGGCCTTGGGACCGGCTGTTGAGAAGATCCACATGACCAGTGAACTCTGGCGCAGCCAAGATCATCTACTTAACTACCCATAGGCCCCATAATTAGTAGTTCCTTTTTGGGGTTCATAACCCTATAAGGTAATCCCAAAAAGGAACTACTATCGGGCCTATGGGTAAACCAAGGACTGCTGACCCTAAGCCGTGCAGCCCTAGGCCCTAGACGCGTCACTTAGGCACGCAAACCCTAGGACTCTAAACCCTGTCTTCTAGACCTACAGACCGTAAAACCCCAAGACTCCTCCCTACCCATAGGCCCCCATAGTAGTTCCTTTGTGGGATTACCTACTAGGATCCTAACTACAAGCCACAAAACCGAACTACAACTATGGGTAGGCCGTACGACCAAGGTGATGTTCTTGCAGTTGTGCCACAAACCGGACCTCGCGGCCCTCGGGCTTTGCTTAACTCCCTACAGCCGAAAACCCCAAGCCACCCCTAAACATTTTTTGCCTCCCACCTGGCCAGGACAAAGCCCGCAATGCAACCCTAAAATAGGGTTTAGGCTTTAGACCCCTCTAAAAGCCCAAACTCCCAAATCCTAACCCGCAAGCCCTCAAGACAGCAACGCCAAAAACATGGCAACACCGATCGAGAGGGAACCCGGAGCCTGGTATTTCAACAACTGCCTCCTGGGGGAGGTCGAAATATCGGATAAACAGGTCCTCTTGGGAGGGCTTTTGGGGTGTCTTCCTTGTTGGGGGTTTTCAGCACTCACAACTGGGACAAGCCTGTTGGGGGGTTTAGGGTTTAGGAGCTTTAAGGTTTCTAGCATCTCGGGTTTTGGGTTTAGGGCTCTTGAGTTTGCCTCCAGACTAGGAAGAATAGCCTTCCAAACCCTCAACCCTCATTCCTAGACAGGGCTTTGGGAAACGGCTTTCCGGGCGGATGTTTGTTTTCATGATCCCCTGGAATCATAACAGTAAATGAATAGCACAAGGGGCCGCAAGAGAGAGAAGAAGGTCTTGCGGAGTTACCGCGCGCTTTTCTGCAGGTTTTCCGGTTTGGAGGCTTTCGCATGGACTCTACATTAGAAAGGCGGGTGAGGGGTGGGGGGGAGGTCTGATTTCGTTCTGGTGCCGCCAACTTGTCTGAAAAAAAGGCTCTGAACCCACGCCTGCCAGCAAAAGTCAAGACGGTGCCAAGGGTTTTGGGAAGCCAAGATTACATGGAAGGAACAATACCCTGCATGCCAGCAAAGTTCAAGACTGCGCATATATGCCTGCGAGCGAGAATGACGTGCAGGAGCCATGTAGTGAAAACATGCGACACCCCAAGCTTCAAGGCTAAGCTACATGCATATCTGCACTGTCTTGACTGTTGCTGCCAGCCGGGTGTTCAGGGCCCATTCCACATCATCCTGGCGTCCGGAAACCCATGAGATAACTTGTCAGGTTCTCAACGTGTGACCACATAGGAACCCTACCAACACCAAACCTACCTCGAAGCCACCCAAAACTCATCGGACGCATCCGACCCCAATGCCACAAGGGGGTTCAATCCCAAACCTTCGGCCTGCAAGGTTGTCGATGGCTCGTTCGTCTCGCGTTAGTGCGCGATATATAGCTGGTGTGGGTTGTAAGCAGAGTACATCTTCTTTCTCACCGTCCATCCTCATAGCTGCAACTTATATACTGTAGAAGTTGTCGACAGCTGGCTTCAATGTGTCAAGCTTCGGAATGTGGCCCGTTTTGTGGGGCCATTTGACGGTGTGGGGGCTCAGGGGTTTAGTATGGGATTGATGGGCTTAGGAATTTCGGATTTAGGGTCTACCTATAGTCTCCACTGTAGTTCCTTTCTTTGGTTTAATTTAACCAACTATACATTAAGGATTATATAAGGTATCCCCAAAAAGGAACTACAATGGAGACTATACGTAGGTTCGTAAGGTTGATAGGGCCCCCCGTTGTACGAGATCCGTGCGCTGGAAAACTTCGAAACTTCCTCGGGGATGCGGGCTTGGGTTCGTTGTCAAAGGGTCTAAGTACCCATATAGTAGGTATCCTGGGCCCCAAAAGTACCTACCATATAAGTACTTAGACCCGTTGGGTTTGTCGTCCTTCTGCAGCGTCGCAGACCTTGGCAACTGGAAAGTGCCGTTGCCAGAGACCAGTGGGTTCTTGTTTCAGAGACACAACTTGCAGCACCATGACCGGACACCATGACCGGAATACCTGCAGTAGCGAATGATGACATATGCTCTCCGCAGGCCCAAACCCCTCAGAACAAACGGCTCACTTCTATATACCCCACACTAGAGGGTGTGTAGAGCTGAAAACAACACAGAGCCCATAGGATCTACAGGTAGAGGTTTCATTTGATTTTGCACAACTTTAGTGTTTAGGGCTAGCATATGCTAATATAGCGGAGTGCTTGGATGAACCCTTCAAGCCTTGTTTGCGAGGGACTGCAGGTTACGGTCCGAGCATTCCAGCACGCGATTTCGGAGCTGATCACCTAAATTTAGGCCAAAACTCCCACTTCTTCACAAAGTACCTATGACACCCTGAGGAAAATGTCGAAACCCTTGTAAACTTACAGAACATCTGAAAGAAAAGCTCACTAGAACTTCATCCTCAGAGCCCGGCATCAGCACCAGCTTCAAATCCGGCCGGCGGTGCCGGGCGACCTCTTGTTGCTTGTTCGAAAAGTGTTCATCAAGATACCCATACCCATACCATACACCGCATAGTAGTTAATTTTTGTGGCTTACATTTAGGATCCTAGGCAGTCATAATCCCAAAGAGGAACTACGATTGTCTGACTTCGGGATAAAGGCATATCCCAGACACCGTCATAAGCAACCCCATATAACAAGAGTATAAGGAATATTCGTAAACAGTAATCGGCCCTCTATAAGGCTCAATTAGGAAAAGATTCCTTAATGCCGTTTCTAAGTCATAATAAGAGCACTATCACAATTAGAATCCCAAAGCATGTGACAACTAGTACAAGCAAAAGGAAGAAGGCTAGCAACATAACTGCCAGGGGCTCCATCAACTGCAGCAACAAGAATCAAAACTGCATTGCTTTAGGTCTGGACACCCTGGAACCCTAGACCGAACCCGCTGGGACTTTCAGTTTTACAGAACCTAGTAGTTCATCCCATGAAGGAAATACGTATATGTTTCAGGGACTTCATAAAACCTTCTGCAACACTTCTGGGCAGAACACTTCGTTGAGAATGCCCAGCACAAAGTCCACGACCAGGTGCCGCTCGTGTACCTGCCAAAGTGGCTCCCGCCTTAGGGCTTAGAGTTCAGAGCTTGCCCTGGGATTGTCCGAGGCTTGGAGTATTTGCAGTTTAATTGGACAGCAAAAACCCCATCTGTGAGAGTCTGGTTTATGAAGACCTTCCATATTCCAAGACCCTTTCTTGTCAAGGCCCAAAAAATTCAAAGCTTCGACATTGCAGTACGACTACAAATGGCTACACGGCGATATTGCGACGACCCTCTATGGAAATTCAGACCGGAGCCCCAACAATGTTTTGAAGTCCTTTTTGCTCCCCAGCTATAAACCGAAACCCTAAACCCTGACACAAGGCCTCGTCGACGATGATCACATCAAACTCCTGCAGGTGCCACGAATCTAGGATTTAGCTAGACCTTTCAATGCAGCGCCTTTTTGGCACAAATCATGTTATGGTTTAGTGATCCCAGAAACCAAAAACCGGCACTACAAACTCCCTAAACCCTTAACTCCCTCTACGAGGCTGTAAGCAAGGTTGAAGGTATGTGCAAAATGTGGAACAAGTCTGACGCATAAGCAACAGATTGAGGTGCCAGCAAATCGATCCCACTGCCTTGCTTTTTTGCAAAGGGGCTGAGCGTGTGGGAACATCTGCGGCAGGGTAGCGAACTGCTGCATCGGCATTTCACAGCCTATAGCATCGACAAATCCCGTAGCTGGATCAGGGCGTACCTTGACGCTGACATGCGGGCCATTCTTTTCGCGACCCTATCTTATTACTTCGGGACCTGTGAAGTTAAAACCTTACACCCTACAACAGATGATCCAACAAAAACTACAACTCAGGGTCCAGGCATGCCATTACCCAAAGTACGCCCTTTACAGTCTAAACCCCCTATATGTTTCCCCGCCCCCAGTTCCCAAATTTAGGTGGCAGTCGAGGTGCAGAGACCTCCGGATCAGACTCTAACCTCCGAAGCAGGATGCCTTCCGTGACAAACCTGAAGGCATGCAAGGCAAACACAGTTAACGGCTGTAACGTTTAGAAAGCGCGGGGGCTCAGGGATTCTCCGGGTGTAGAGTTCAGTTGAAGCTTTTCGGGAGGTGGACTTTGCCTGAATTGTGAAGATCTGACCATAGGTTTTGGCTGCTTTCGCAGTAATATAGGAGCCTTGATATGCTATTTGGGGGGGGGGGGGGGTCCGTATTATACTTTTAGTACAATATACACCCCAAACCCTATTCTATATCCCCAAACCCCATTCTAATTATTAAGGCCCCTATATTAGGGCCCAGGCTTCCTTCATCGAATACGTTCGCGGCTTTGCGACGGTGAGGCGGAGGCCTTCCAGCCTCAGACCTAAGGCAATGATTCTGAAGCACGGCTGAACTACTATGAAGTATGCGCAGTATCTGCTCACATGACTGAACAATGAATTGCTGCGCTGTGGGCAGCTGCTCGTAGCTCTGAAACCTCCACGAACAAACCCCTAAGCCCCAAAAGCACGCTCGTATAGGGGCCTGCATGATAAGAATAGGGTTTCGGGGGTATATTACACCCAAAGGCAACTCCTCACTTTCAAAGCCAGCCGCAGGATTCGAGTCTTCTCGGAGAGGTTCGAATCGAAACGGATCTGATGGCCGACGGCCGCTGACGAGCTCCTACGACGATCCCAGCAAGAACCCCATAGGGTTTATCGGTATATCCTACCGGATAAGATAGGGCCACCTGCGCTGGCGGCATTTATTTTGGCATCCTTTGCAAGGATCTGGGTATCAAGCTTGCCCTTCCGCTGCCGAGCCTTGTGTCGGCCAGTCTCTATGCTTTTTTCATGACAACCAAGATTTGGGGCGTAGGGGAAGTTGACATCTGCAACTGTAACGCTCAAACGTAGTACTTGACCCCAAGCCCCAGAAAACACCTAAGCATAATCTTGTGCCCTCACCCTTGATCTATGTGGTCAGTCACTGCCCTGACCGCCACATGACTCTTTTCGAGCAGGAAGCCTCTCGTGAATACTGAGCCCCAACATTAACAACAACCCATCTCGAAACCTTCCAATATAAGTATACATACATTATCCTTCATTATCTGCATTCTTGCTGGCGTTTCAATACCATACTATATTGTACTAGACTATATCAGTGTACAGTATCAAACCTCATAGAACTCTCAAAAGCCCGGGGTGCAGCGTGCCGTCCTCTCCATCCTCTCCTGTGCCACTCGCCGGGCCAGGGCCACTGCCGCCAGGCGCCGCGGCTGCGTGACGAGGAGCCGGCGGAAGCCAGCCTCAGATAATGAGGGCTTTAGGAGTTTAGGGTTTAGGATGGGGTTTCTTGAGGGTTTTCAGGGGCTGAGTATAGGGCTTAATTAGGGTTTAGAATGGGGTTTCTTGAGGGTTGTCAGGGGCTGAGTATAGGGTATAGGGTTTGGGGTTCATGGAGGTTGCTAGTGAGGACTTGGGAGTTATGATTACGGTATCGATAACCGCGGTTTTGTCATTAACGGTGTGTATACGGCCTTATACGGGTTAGGGGCTTGATGCTTTTAATTGTATTGATGTAGAAGCCTGCATAATTCGAATAGGGTTTTGGGGTATCTTTTACTATGAGTATAATAAGGAACCCCGAAAATTGTATGGGTAATTGTTCAGGCCCTTACCCTAAGGATGTATCTCCACCAAAGAAACTTGCATCTAGTCTTGCGACACGATAGCCTCAAACGATGAATCTGCACAGAGCCTTACTAGAATACTCTCCATTCTAGTTGCTGGGGATCCCTTATTTCCTCTCTTCCAGGATCCTGCCGATAAAACAAGATAATGATAAGCAAAAAGCAAACTGAAATGGCAATTTCCTGAATTAAACACATACATAGGGGGTTTCCGCTCATAGAGGACCCGACTAGAGTCCCCTAAACTTTAGGATCCCTCGCAATTTCGGAAACTCCCATATGCATACATATGCCGAAACCCTAAACTCTAAGCCCTAAACCTTTTCGGCGGCCTCCAGGAGGAATTGCGGCACCTGCGTGGATTTTCCACAGCCGGTGTCGCCAGCGACGAGCACCACCTGAAGCGTTCAGGTTTAGGGCTTACGCTCTCGGAACTCGGACTCCGCCAGAGGAGG
Organism: Symbiodinium sp. CCMP2456; assembly: GCA_905221635.1. Lineage (NCBI taxonomy): Eukaryota > Dinophyceae > Suessiales > Symbiodiniaceae > Symbiodinium > Symbiodinium sp. CCMP2456. Next base: position 12,203 of record CAJNDV010031709.1, read on the forward strand.
TCTCTGTGTCCAACCAGACTAAGCAACTAGACTTCAGGCGGACAATAGGTTTAGGGTTCAGGGTTGAGGAATTATCAGGCTCTGAAGGGCTTTTCTTAGGGGTTGGGTGGTTTAGGGTGACTCCGACACCCAAAAGTCATAGTAGCGTTGCGTGGTCACAGACCCGGGACAAGGGTCACGTGGCTCGGGTCATGGAGGTTCGGATTCGCATAGCGGCAGTCTTAGCTAGTTGCAGCGAGGTCTGCAGGGCTGGGGGCCAACTCTTCATTGCAGATCTTGGTGTCCCCTCTTCCGACCTACACTTTCAACTGGGGTCCCGTATTCTGTCCCCGAAACCCTAAACCCTAAACCCTAAAACCTCCCAAAGATGGAGCAACAAGCCCACCTGGTGCGTGCGGACTGCGTCCACCACACGCTCGCGCATCGCGGCGGCAGGAAGGGAATCGACCTCCCAATGTTGGTGCTCTGTACTATCCTTAATAATTAGAATAGGGTTTTGGGGGTTCCAAACCAATTTATTCTAATTATTAAGGCCCCTATATTATGCTCTCGCAAATCGGACAAACTCGGAGAGGACCATCAGGCGCAAGACGAAATTGATGCTGTTCAGCGTTTCGGGTTTAAAAACTACCCATAGGCCCTAAAGTAGTTCCTTTTTGGGGTTCATATCTAGAATCCTACAATGTAACCTCAAGAAGGAACTACTCTGGGGCTTCTGGGTAGTTTCATGTTTTCTTTTGTGCTTGAATGCCGGCTGTCGGTTTTGGTGTTCCCGGCAGTGTCGCCGCCTTTGCTCTGCGATGCTTCTGATTGCCGCTGCTGTTGACGACAATCTTGACTAGAGACACTCTGCTGCTCTTGGGTTCTTCTCATGTCTAATCTTCTTGCCAGTAACCCTAGACCCTAAACCCTAAACCCAAAGTGAGTTGGTACCTCCAAGTCTACAGATAACTTTTTCAGGGTTGTGCTACTTTGCCCGTGCTATGGCTTAGATTTCGGATGCACTCCATTACCAATGAACCCCGCAATGTAGCACAACAACACCGCAAGCCTGCAATGGGGTGTCAAGAGCACCTCCTCTGTTAGGTATCCAACTTCCTTCCTCGAGGCATTTAAACGGTTTAGGGTTCGGGGTTAAACTTCCGGATTTAGCCTCCTCAACCCTAAACCCAACGGTACGAGAAAGAAGCCTTTTGCCGTCTGCTCGAGCTTTGAGGCCGGCACCGTTCCGCGAAGTTTTCGAAGCCGTGACATGGCCAGCTTCTGGCGAAAGTCCTGCCGGGCACTTGTCTGGCGGTGGAGTTTAAGGCTTTAGGGTTTTTAGGGCCTTTAGGGTTTAGGGTTCTGCCGGGCACTTTTCTGGCCGTGGAGTCTAGGGGCCTTTATAGGGTTCTCAGATGTTCCCATGAAGCTCCAGGGCCGCATGAGCATAACGCTAATCCTGGGGTTCTCTCGTTAGAACTGAAGGATACAGTACCTGAGCTTCTGACACGAGTCTCATCGATAAGGACAGCAAAGCTACCATAATGCCAGCAATACGAACAAGCTGCTGATTGTGACCATGTCCATGGCAACAGTTCACGGCACGATAATTGGAGCTGAAGGGTTGAAACCCGAACCTGAATTGGTGAGTCCTTCGCCGAGGGATAACCTAACGATTTTAACGATTGGTGCGGAGTCTTTCACTTGGCGAGTGAGAGTGTAGTCCTCATAGTGCTGCACGACGCTGGCAAACAGCAAGGCGTCGAGGGCATCCACACTGCGCCTCTGAGCGCGAGAAGCAACTTTGGAGAATAGCCTAACCATGCAGAACCACGACCGCAATGCAAAGCAAAACACAACAGCGAATGCCGCCACAAACGCAGCAGCCGCTGCTGCTGCTGCTCTCTGCTATCGCCAGCATAGCACCAGCAGCAGCACCGACCAACATCACAACAACAAGGCCAACAACAACGACTAGAAACGCACTACTCAGGGTCGGTTGAAGCAAAAACGTGGTGGCAAGGATGGCAATTGTTGAGATTGCCTCGAGCCTGGCCTACATTATGCATTATATAAAGGAACACTTTGCATGGATCAAGCCCCAGATTGCGGCCTGGTTCCAGACGCCTCCACCACGAAGTTTTGGCGATAGCGGAGGTCGAATGCCTGAGGCTAATCTCGGCTAATCTCGAGATCGGATAATTGTAGTAGTACCACCTCCTTCATATCAATCCCTATTAATATCACTTGTAACATCCCTAAAAATCCTATGGTAAGCTTCATTGGGTATGGATGTTGCATGCGCCAGCAGCATTTCTGGGGTGTGATGTTTCTGCGCTTGGAAGTCGAGGCTGGCCGCTGCCTTCCGCTTAGCTCGGCTTTTCAGTGTTTACTTAAGACTCTGTGCGAACAGTTGCGTCTCACCTAAGTATGGTGCGTCTGCGGACATCTGCATCTTTCGCCGGCTCTAGGCTTTCGGTTGGTCTTGGGGAGATCTTGCACTGGTCTGGGACAGTGTACGGCCCTTTACAAGCGAGTGGATGCATAGCTCTGCATGGTGCCGGCTGAAGACCAGAGCGAAAAGATCGACTAGAAAGTCGAACCAACCTCCATCACAGTGCCCAGAAAAAGACGAGGTCCCAAAAACAGAACTGAAACAGTCACAAGCTTGTTTACATATTGAGACCTGCCCCAAGCTGGTTTGGAAAGTACACCCCAGCAACGGCAGAAGCACACCCCAGCAACGGCAGGACGCGTAGGGGAGCCTGCACATAGACATAGGCAGCGCAAGAGCAAAGAAACCTAGCCTCCCTTGTGCGAATATTGGCTTCAGGACCTGATGCTTGGTTGCCTCCAGCTTCCACCGAATCTTCGAAGCTACTCCAAACCCTTTATAAACCCATAATTTAGATCCGGTGGCCACAGACCCGAAACCCTAAGCCCTCAAATGCCACTGGCTTGCCACGTGGTCCTAAACGCCAAACCAAGGGGGACGGCGGTGGGGTTTTGAGGTATCTTATAGTATCGTCGTTGGTAGTTTCGGCTTCTAAATAAAACCAAGCCGCTGGTGGCAGTGAAGCAGCCAGGCGCGCTGCGCCACTACGGCTGTGAGTAGGCACCTGTTTTTTCTCCCTGTTTGGGCTTCCTGAAACTACCAGAACCTACTTGTTGTAGGGTCCTCCTAAATTCCATATTAGGGCTTCGAATATGTGAAATTCACACCAAAGGAGATGATGGTAGTTTCGGGATGGTACTGCTTGATTGGAGGATAGTAGTAATGTTGATGAGTTCTTCTCGTGGGCATGTATAAATATGATAATTAGGTACTTGGACCCTCTGGGCAGGGGTTACGGACGTTTTGGATGTACGGCATTTTTTGGGTGTCGGATTTGTCTCGGAACGCCCTCAGCTCCACACCCGACGCCGACGGCTCAAGGATAAAGGCTAAAGGAGGAGGCCAACGCGGCTAAACAAGCTGAAGAACATCGCAGAAACTATGCTGAAACATTTACCACCCCATGTTGGCAAGGATGAGCTTCAAATAAGCTCATTCCTGAAGCAATAGAAGATCTGACTGTTTCGACTGAATGATTGTTTTCACGTTAATGGCGGGGTATTGGGCTCTCTGACTTATCTGCGTGTGAAAAAAAACGCCCCGCTGTTGAGAACCCCCCCCCCCCCTCACCACGTCGACCTTGGGTGGTTCCTGGGTGGCGGCGGGCGGCAGCCCGTAATCGGGAGGTTGTCGACCTCATCGGGTTTTCTTACAGCTAATCTTTTGGATGCCGGATTGAATGAGGTTTTTTGAATTGAGAGGGCTCCTGTGTGCCGATCAAGGCATCGGTATATTTAGGATCCACCATTGAGGCCCCTGAATATCTCAAGGCTCCCTGTTGTGACTCCGAGGTACCAGGCTTCCGAGCCGGTTTTTGTTTAATGATTTGGGGGTTTGGTCCTGGGGTTCTTGATGAGCCAGAAGTGTTTAGGGATGTTGGAATGCAATGTGTACTTCGAGTCATTCGGGTGGTTTAGATGGTTATGGACCGCTTAAGATGTTGAGGACATGCTGGTTTAGTGCCTTCGGACGCTGAAACGCAGCCAGTTCCGAAATATGGATCTCTGCTCCAGTGGGAACAGCCCTCCACTGCTGTTCCTTTCCATCGGTGCCTGATTTATAAATCATAGGATCTTGACCAGACGTGGGGGAACCAGAAAAAAGAACCACAATGAACCACAAGATAGCTGCAGCTACGGTTAAACTGTGGTGTCGGGGATTTCGCTTGGAGTATGTATTGCGCGGACTCGGACCCACTGGCTTTTCCAGTAGGGTTCAGCACTTCGGGCGTGTTTTTTCGGGTGAACAGAAATTAGATTCGTCTCGGGGCTTTCGGGAAAGCGCCGAGGAGCGTAGAAACGCGAGATACCTCTCAAAGAATTGCTCGAAGTCCTGTGCAAGGCGGAAAACCTCCAAAGTGTCAGGGGTACTGTACCCTGGACCCTAAACCCTAAACTCTACCCTCGGGGCATGCAGGATCATGCAGGTCTCCTCTCATTCCCGTTTTGAAGCTGAACCTCGCTGATGTGCCAGAAGGGGGCCCTTTTCCCAAACACCCTATACTCTGATGTTGTAAAAGTAGAACTCTCGGTTTCCGAGTTCCTAGTCGCAAACGATTGGAGTTGTTTTCTTAGGGGATATAGGGTTTAGGTTCAGCTGTGGCTTGAGAATACTGGTATGTAGTGTTCGATGCCAGCCACGGCGGTATCCGGCAAGATGACAAGCCGGGGAGATCCATCCATTGTCTCATTGTCCGCATTCCCGCAAAAGATTCTACCAACCTACGAAGGATCACTGAGAAACGACCGGACCTACGTCGGTAGCTGAAACACTTAATGTCTACACCATGCGCCCTCAACTCTGAAGACCACACCCTAAGCCTCCAAGCCTGAAGCGCTATGCGGACAGGGGCTGTTGTTGCTGGTGTCCAGTATACACTAGGGTTTAGCGTCCTAAACCCTAAACCCTGAACCCCAAAGAACCTACCTTTGTTAGGGTTCCTTTATAAAAGTCCTTGAAAAGGTAGGAGATTTGGGGTGAAGGTAAACCCCTGAACCGGGGAGTTGAAGGCTGCGTCCTCCTGGTCGGACGGCGCGTGAAGGAGACCGCCACGCCTTGATATACCCCGGCTTTGTCCCGAATCATGGGGAACTAAAGTAAATTTAAAGGTCAACCTTTGGGATGATGTAGGTTCAAAAGTGAGGGTTTAGGGATTATAGTACCCCAAAAATGTTACAGGTTGCCTACTCTGCTGCTAAGTACCGGTTCTTCTACTAGTACCTCTCAGTCAGATTGGGGGTTCAGGGGTCTAAGGCCAAACCACGAATCCGGCCGCCCTCTGAGCGGCTGTGGGCTTGGGGCATCTGCCTTTACCCATAGGCCCCATAGTAGTTTTTGTGGCTTATATTTAGGATCCTAGTAGGTAATTCCTAAAAGGAAGTACCAACGGGGCTATGGGTGCACTTTTCCTTCCGTCCCAAACATTCGAAACCAAGGTCAAGAACCATAGCAAGAGCAAGAACCTTCAAAACCCTTCAAACCACTGTGCAAGCCACAGGCACGCGAAGTGGGGCGAAGTGGCTGTATCCCGACGTTCATCCCAGAGCCTTCGGCTGTGGCACTGGCCAGGTATGAACATATGGCCTGCTCAGACTCTTGATGCAGCTGTCTTCGTCATGTGCTTGCCATCTTGAAGAATAATAAAGCTCCTGACGAAGATCAATAATCCCTTAGCCACTGGAAATGCTTTTGGCTAAGAAGCACAAGCTATGCTGGCCAACTGAATTTCAGGGCCTAGCCTTAATTGATCACACAGCCGGAAGAAGGAAGAACTCAGGGTCTCTACACCGTGTAGACACTGCTTAGGAATCATACTATGTCTGGAAAAATACGTTTTTTTTGCCTAGGATTTAGGGTTTAGGGTTTTGGAAAAAACAATCACAAAACACCAGAACCAGGCCGGGGGCTTGAATCCAACCCCGGACTGCGAAGCGCGACATTCTAGTCATTCTAGTCCCATGTCTGCACCCCTAAATATCCGGAACTCGTCAGGGCCAATCTCTGCCCCGGATTCCACATGATTCCACCAACGACTCCTCAAAATCCTGTGCTAGAACTTGAAGTAGAGCTCTCAAAAGCAAGCTAAAACCAGACACCGAAGCCCCACAGTCCCCAATTAGTCCAAACATCCTCGCAGACACCTACATTAAAGCCCCCCGAGACCCCCATCAGAGACTCTTCGCCCAAACCCTAAACCCTGAACCCCAAAACCCCTAAACCCTAAACCCAAAGCCCCTTAACCCTAAACCCTAGACCCTAAACCCTCAGCGCCAAAGTGCTTCCTGAGACGATGGTAGGCCAAATTGGTCGAGCTGGCCGCGCCCTGCTCGTGATAATTCTCTGGAAATTTATGAGCGGTTCCCAAAATAAGGGGTACCTTATATTTTGGGGATCCTTATAATAAGGATCCTGCTATATATTAGGGTCCCCTTTTTTGAACCCGTACTGAGGGTCCCCTATTTTCGGAAACCCCCCATTTAAGCGGGTTGTGGTTTCGGCTTTAAAGTTCCGAGGGTTAGTTCAATGAGTTTTGATGATATCTGAAAACTCAGCGGTAAAGCTTTGAGGTTATAGGGTAAGATATTTCTGACAATTAACTAAGTGGGCGCTACGGCTACCATCCCTTTACAGTAGAAGCCCCAAAAGGTTTTTTTGAGATAGTCTGCCATTGCTGCGGGCGCGAAAGGGGTAACTCATACTGCAGAAACTAGCCAGTGACGAAGACTCTGAACGTTTGGGGATACGAGTGTCGGCGTTTCGACATGTTTAGGCCCGTTGCTGTCGCTGCCTGTGGAGCTGTTTAGGATTTAGGAGTCGTTCCATCGATAGGCGCCAGAACTATCTTGACAGATAATATAGATTTTGGGGGCTTCTAATTATTAAGGCCCCTGTATTTCCCGGGTGAACAAGTCCGTAAACCGCCGGAGGCCCCAGCCTAGGGCTGTAGCCCGGTTCGGGGTTTGGGGTCATCAGTATTCCCGTAGCCTGAGGCCCTAAACCTTAAAGGCTTAAACTTCGAACTCCTACTCAAGCCTAAACCCCCCAAGCAAGCATCCAAACCCAAACCCTGATGTCCCAAAGCCGTAACCCCAGATATCATACCCACCCCAAACGCCTGAGCGAGTTCTCCAATCTCTTGTGTTCCACTTTGTTGAGGCTTATAAGGGCTTAAGGCATCCTTCTGCAAAGTCTTTGCGCCTCTGTGGACAGGTCTGCCATTGCCCCGCCATGGCCCGCGCGGGCGATTCGGGAAGCGCTGTATGGCAGCCACTATACACCGACCCCTAAACTCCTACACCCTGACTTTATGGAACCCTTATAGATCACGATGGAATGCGTACAAACACCTTATCGAGATTCAAGCCGTTTACGTGATCCCGGACTACTATGAAAGTCGGAAGCCGTGGCGACTTCAGCACGTCTGGGTCACATCTATATCGGATCTTATAAGATCTATAAGGAAGCTGTAAAGGTTAAGGGTTTTTGGTGTTAGGGCTTAGGGCGTCTAGGGGCTACCTACACTGAGAATGCCGGATCGAGCTCGGGTTCAGGGCTCCAGGCTTCTGAGGGCTCTGGTCTAAGGCTTGCGTGCGGAGGTATACCACTTCATCAAAGGAATAGTTCTTGAACTGTATATATGGCCCGGTTTTTAGCGACAGAAGGACTATTGCCAAGTTAAGGCATATTGGGCTCTCAGACGCTCAGTGTCTGGGCCTTTGATCTCCGAACTCCATGACGGCGATAAGGGTAAACCACGGAAGCTCCAACAACAAGGTGCACCTCAAACCTAAAATCTCAAACCCACAGCCCTCAACAGCAGGAACTTTTTGAAAGACTCAACTGCCGGACGGGAGTGCAACCTTCGAACCTCCGGCACAGTGGGTTTTTTTTCTATTGTATCCCCCGACCTCCGGCCTGAAAGAGCGGAAGAAATGCCATATAATGCACCCTTTTCCATGATCCGACTTGATAGCTTCTACTCATAGGCCCCATAGTAGATCCTAGTAGGTAATCCTAAAAGGGACCTACTATGGGGCCTATGGGTAATGGGAAAGCACCGCAAGGGCCCAACATATTTTCAGGCTCGGACTAACCAGGCTCAGGTCCTTCGAACAGGCAAACACCCTGACTAGATCCTGCGCTGTGGTGCCGTCTTTCATTAAGCTATTCCTTTGGATGAACAAGTGTATAACTAGGGGCAAGTAACACGGAATATGCAATGACAAACACCTAAATGCATGAAGATTTAGGAAAAGGTTTTGCAGGTATGCGTGCGATAAGTAGACGAAGGCGGACAAGGAAAAGTATCACCAACAGCAGGCGGCACAAAGAAACTCGATCAATCTGGCGTCCCCTGACCAGGTAAGTCATGACATCCCCAACTCTCTAAACCCCTACGAAAAGCCAGATGACCCTCGCAAGCCCTGATACAAAGGGACCCGTAAAAGGATTCCATGACTAATTTCGCCTCTACGTGTACATAGAAGTAAGGAACTCTCTATGTAATGGGCAACTACATGGATACCCGATGCGATTCCTTTGGACAGCCGCCCCCGGGGAGGCGTGGATGGTGCCGAAGCCATGGTGCTCTCTTCGGATTGCTAGCAGGACTAGGGCTAGGGTTAGGGTTAGATGAAGGAGGAGGGCCGGTAGGGGTGTAGGGCTTAGAAGCCTCAACTGGCTTTAGGCTTTCACGGTTTAGGGTTCAGGGTTTGCTGTTTTGGGTAAGGGCTCGGAGGTAAACGACAGGGTCCAGGGTCGAGGAGGTGTAAATTTGGTCTCGGTCTAAGACTTTGGGTCAAGGGTGTAGGGTGGGTTCAGGGTTTATTTGAGGTTCAGTGCTCAGGGATAGTCCTAACACCCTTCTTCTGTTGGTTGGGGTTCGGGGTAAGGTCTGAGAAGGCAGGATGGGGAGCTTCTCCACATGATGAAGCAGCTAGGGGCTCCTATGTAAAATAGGAAGCTCAGGTTCCATAACAGGGGGATGTTAGCAAGTACTGCTTGCTCAGACCTCTGCATGTGTACTACGTACCTTAAAGCCCCACAACCTAAAGCCGTGACATCTTCATAGAAGGTGAGCCTACCTAAGACCCAGTTGTCAGAAGTAGACCCCGGGCATCAGAAGCTGCGCGGACGCCGGGGGCCGGCCCGAAAATAGCGTTTACGAGTTAGAGGTTCAGGTACAGGGTTCAGGTTTGTGATATCGAGATCTGAGCCAGTAGCAACTACAATCATCAAATCAGATAAAGTTCTTGCATGATGCAGCAGGGACTGTCCCCGCAGAAGTATACGGCGAAACTTGTTAAAATACTAAGGCCCATATATTGCAGCCAGAAACAAAGACGTATAAAATATCCCGTTCCCCAAAGGTCCCTATAGTAGGACTCATGGATAGGGCTTGGGAACAACATTGTCGAGCAGGTGCTTTAGATTCTAGATCTCACAGAGAAGCGTCGATGGTTCGGAGTTTGGTCGGCATAGAGTGTCCGCACAGTCTGTACATCCATACTGTGTAGTACATATTATTGAAGAATCAACAAATATTGCAATTTTGCAAAGTTCACGAGGCTTCTACGGCGTGTGGCGTTGTGGAGGTTTGATCGGATGAAGAACTTCTGAGCAGATCTCACCCAAAGAGTTTCCCTAGCTGCAGGCGATCGTTCGAATGAAGGTTTACTCGTAGGGCGCCTTTCCGATCGTAACGAAAACGGATCCCCAATTTGAACCCCAATTGAGAGTGACCCCCCACGCTTGACCGACTTAGGTTAAACAACAAGGGCTTTACTTGGACCCTGTCGATAAACCGCCAAACTCAGCATTGCCCCTGCACCCAACGACCGGCTGCGGATTGAACTTGTAGCCAAACGGACCCACAACCCTCGAAAACCCGAAGTCGCCAAACCCCGGCCCTGCACCCTAAACCCTAAACCCCCTCAAACACTGAACCCCAACCCAAAAGCCTTTCAACTCACCTCAGAGAACGGCTTCCGAAGTTGTGAGGACCCAGGGGTTCATGAAAGGTTCATCCTGAGCTTCCTGGAACCACGAAGGCCTGATATAGGGGGCAATGGAGGGTTTAGGCTTTAGGGAAGTATTGCAAAACCATTTTGGGGGTTCCTTATTATAATTGCAGAATATAGGGGGCAATATAGGGTTTAGAGTTTAGGCTTTAGGGAAGTATTACCAATACCATGTTGATACTATTTTGGGGGCTCCTTATTATGAATATAGTATCATGGGCCCCAAACCCCTATTCTGCTTATTAAGGCCCCTAGAATACGGCGGGCGGCCTGGGCTCTGAGCACCAAGGCCCCAACAAAACACTCCAAACCTGGCAAACCTGCAAACGTACTATACTATGGCGGCTTGCATACCCATAGGCCCCATAGTAGTGCCTTTTTGTGGCTTATATTTAGGGTCCTCGTAGGTAATCCCCAAAAGGAACTGCTATGGGGCCTATGAATAGTCAGAAGAGGCCGCTGGTGCAAAAAAAGTATGCTGATTCTGCAATAAAGGGAATGCTACTACTATTCAGGCCTACTAGATTGAAGCTCTGAGCCCGGCAGCCCAAAGCCCTAGAACACCTAAACTCACAAAAAAAGCAAGCTCATCCTCCGGATCCCGAAAATCTACCATCCTTCTAGCCTTATGCTGAGGCCCCCAAACAGCCCCAGGGTAGGTACGTCTTATAGACTTACCCCAGAGCAGGTATTACTTGTATGCTTGGAGCCTTACAGTCAGGTATGAACCCCACCAGACCTGCCAGGGCTGTTATGATCTAAGGTTTGGGGTTTGAGGCCAGGGCCGTTTATGATCTAGGCCCCTACAGTAGGCATTTTTTATCTAGGGTTTGGCTTGGGGCTTAGGGTTGAGGGTACACTCTCTGCTGTTCGGCCCTTTCTTGGAGTTTAGAGGTTAGATTCCGGCAGGACCACCACCGAGGACAGCGAGGAGGGAACGTAAGGGTTTCAGGGTTTTGGGGGGTTTTGGTCTGGGGGCCATGCGCTTGCACCGTGTTGGTCGAGTTCTGCACGCTGCCGGTCTTCAGACCTTCCCATGGGGGCTCAGCATCTCCCCGAAACCCTAAACCCAAACGTTGCCTTAATGATTAGAGTAGAGTTCGAGTTATGTGTGTACACGTACATAAATGCTGATTGGTGCATTTTTTATCTGATATTACGCTTTATAAATGCAAAAGAGCTACGATGAGGCCAACCGGCAAACCCCCCATTACCGAAGCTTTTCAGGAACTCTAGAGGCCTGAATCCACTGGGCTGCGCAGTGGGTTACATCGGGTACCTTCAAGACCTTGCTGTTAATGCAACGGACCGCCTCAGTAGGGCGGAAAATATCTTAGGAAGAGTAATGTAGGGGCCTTAATCATTAGAATAGGGTTTTGGGGTATGTGATACTATAGTTAGAATAAGGAACCCCAACACAATAGTATAGGCAATTATCAAGGCCCCTATATTACTCGAAATTCAAACCCTAACCCGCACTGTTGTCTTTGGCGAAACTCCGACCTCACCCCTACTTTCCTAAACCTTAAGATTAAAGTCCCGTCAAGACAACACGGTTGGAAGCTGTAGGGGGGTCGGAAGTCTTGTTGACACGGGTGCCAGAGATCCCTGAGGTTTTGGATCCCAAAGAAACTCCCGAGGGTGGCGTTTTCGCTGTTCTTCAGGAGCTTCCTTGATTACTGTGGGAGCCTTCACAATCAGGATAGGGTTTTAACGTATAGTATTCCGGTGGAATAGTACCTAAGTCGAAGCAAGCCAACTAAGGAATCGTCTTTGCACACTTCGCAAAAAAAACTATGGCTGCCATGGTTGCACAATCGTGAATGGTCTTCGTAATTATTCAGACTGCTACATCTATATTTGTAGCACCACACCCGGAACTCCCCAACCCCAAACTCTCAACCGCAAACATTGGGGTCCCCTGATAGAGGGGCTCAGGAAATTAGAAACGGGTTTTGAAGTAGATTCCGCTATGAATAACTACAGCACTCATAATGATGATCATCATCACGATGAGAATAATGCGTCGCCATAAAAAAAGAACAAGAGGAAATATTAAAGGCGTACAGTAATGTTCCATATTGCTGAGCCTTCTTCAAATGCCTGTAGTAAAGCCAGGGAACTCGTGAGGAACTTGTTACCAGTCGCCGCCAGGCAAGGCGCGTCTACCTGGGCTGGCCCGGACGCTCCGGTACGGCAAAGGAAAGGCCCCTGAAGCCTAAATCCTAAGCTTCACTGAACCCTAAACCGTCCCTAAACCCTATAACGTGGGGGATTTAATAATTACAGTAGGGGTTTGGGGTATATTATACAATAATTATAATAAGGAACCCTTAAGGAACAATTCGTAATTATGTAGGCTCCTACCTTAGTCAATGTCCAAAGCCCCAATTCTGGCTTTTAGGGTTTCGGCGCTCGCACTCAGCCAGCAAGTTCGGAGCCCACCGCTCAAAGACTCAAGGCCCAGGCTCCTCGACCCATGTCTCAAAAAACCATGGCTCTTAGAGACAAAAGGACTGTCGACTGAGCCCTGTAAGTACAGCCTCGATCAACTACAAGAGACCGTTCGGGCCGGGCAGTTGAGTCTAGGCTAGATCCCAGACGAGCTCTGACCTCAACTCTTGAAGGGGATGGACGAGGGTATTGTAGGGGCCTTAATAATTAGAATAGGGTTTTGGGGCCCATTCTGCTATACTTTTAAGAAGGAACCCCAACAAAATATTGGTAACTGTTTAGGCCACTATGTTAACCCGAAACCTCCTAGTCCGAACTTCGAAAGAACTCCTCGAGACAGGACGCGAGCATCGCATTGCCCAGGGATCAGACCATGTTGGCGCACTCCTAAAAGCAAGCATGCTGGTTTTCTTTGGGTTTGGGCAAGGTTTACCCATAGGCCCCGTAGTAGTTACTTTTTGGGGATTACCGACTCGGATCCTAAATATAAGCCACAAAAAGGAACTACTATGGGGCCTATGGGTAAGGCCGAATTGCTGCTTGACCCTAAACCCCCCAGGTACCTACTATATAGGGTACTAGAGCCCCTAGGGCCCTTTATAGTAGGTACATGGGAGGTTAGGGTAACCTTGGGTGACGACCCCAAAAGAGCCAGGTCTTGAAAGGAAGGCAAAAAATCCACACGGCTTAGAGGCTTTCAAAGTTTTGGGGCTCTCGGGGCTTGGGGTTTTGGGTATATGGTTTTAGTATGTTTTAATATTTTCTGCACTTAGTTTACAGGCTGGCTGGCAGGGTGTTGTTCAAGGTGGTGAAAACTCTGGGCCCCTGAGCTTCTGTCCTCCACGCAGGATCTTGATTGCCGGACCCCAGAAGCGTAGCCCAAAACGGAGAAACCATGAAACTCCAAGTGCAGAAATGCGGGTGATGGACAAAACTCTGCATGACTTACTAAGATACCCCCTGCGCCCCCGCGCACGCGCGCCTGCGGCCCAAGCTGGCGCACGATGGAAGCAGCTTGGCCCGTCGTGGCGCTGATCTGGAGCCGAATCGTTGCATTCAGGGTCGCTTTCATCCATTCAGACTGACTGACTTGCCTGGACCCCTATTCAACTCCAAACCCGCAAATCCTAAATTCACCCTAATTACAAACCCTAAGCCCTTATAGTAGCCCTTGTAGAACCCTTTAAGGAACCCCCAAAACCCAATCCCAACCCCATCAGCTGCAATACCGAGGTCGGAACCAACGCCGTGTGCAGCAGCTTCAGTGTCGCGAAAGCCCAGGCTGCATTCGCGAGGTTCTGAGGCTCTGCCTCAGAGATCCTGGTAAGTTTCAGTGTCATGTAGTTGAAGAAGAAATGCCCTAAACCCTGATCCTTGTAAGCCGCAAACTGTAGGCTTCGCGGTCTTAGGATGGCTTAGGGCCGTTTGCGTGTATGGGGGTTTAGTGGCTCTGGGAGTTGGGATGTGGCGCTTTGAAGTTTCAATTGAGTTTTGCGCGTTTCTTCCTTGGGCTTCTAGGGGGGGTTCGGGTTTATGCTGCTGCTGAGGCTGGTTTTGGGCTTCGAGCGTTGAGGCTTCAGGGTCAAGAAGGTTCCGGGTCCTTGATGGCCTGGGAGCTTGGGGAGCTTGAGAACTTGCGAGTCTCAGCTGCTTCAGGGTTTAGGTGTTTAGGGTTGAGGGGTTTATGCAAGACGTCCTCGGACCATCCAAGCGAGAAGCACGCCAAGATGCTTCGCAGGGCGACACAAAGTGTCGGACTACCGAGAAAAGAAACGATTTTGGGTCTGTTGACCGATTCTCTTGTTCCGGCTCTTGTCTCAGAAGTCACGAAGGCAAACGATCCCAAGCTCGAAGTCGAGCGCAATGGAGTCGCAGTTCCGGCGGCTGTGCCGGAATAATGGGAAGCCTTGGACGACCGCCAGCAGGACCTGGGAAAATCGAAGCAGCCGTGCCGATCATAGCAACCTGACGTCGTAACCTCAGTCACCGACTTCCCAAAGTGCACCGCGCAACGTCCCAATTGTTTGCATGTACTTGAGCAGCAGCTGGTTCTCGCGCTGTGCTTTCAAGGTTTCATGCTGCAACTTAAGCATCTCAAGTTTTTGCACCTGCCACAGGTCCGTATCCACCTTCTTTGCGCTCATTCGCATGATTTCCCGTGCCCTAGCCCGACCTTCCTCGTCAAGCTTTTTACCGAAACTCTGGTTTCCAACCAGCTCAGCTAAAGCTGCATGCACGTGCACGGCATTCTTGGGAGTCAAGGTCAAGGCCAGCTTTGCTTGCTTTCCTTTGCAGAGTAAGCCCGCCGTCAGCATGCTGTGCAAGGCCTGCTTAGCAGTGGAGGTACGATACACACCCAAGAGAAACCGATTATGTGCGAAGGTGACCGTGGCCGGGATTTCGAGATCTTGTGCCAAAAAACGTTGCAAACAGTCCAGAACGGTCCTGAACTTTTGTTCCACCAGCAGCTTCAGCGAAGCTCGGGAACAAGCGTGTATGTACCCCTCTGCATCAAAGAACCCGGCCAAGTATCCAACTGAGCAAGGACCGACCACAGCAGAATCGTAGCGCTTCAGACGGCTAAGCTCGACCAGGCTGTCTTGCCTGAGGGCCGCGGCTTCAGTCCAATCAGCTGCCAGCAATAGTTGTCTCTGCTTCGTCAAGCTGTACTGCGCCAGATGGCGCGCGGCGACGCGAGCGGCCGGTCCACAAATTCTCCACTTTAACATTGGCTTCCGTAGCCCTCTGCCCTCAGAGTGTTTTGTTATGCTGCCACCGAGTGTAGCTCGAAAAAGCATCAAAACATCAGCTTTGTCGAAAGACTGTCCTATGACCAGTCTACAGTTTGAGGAATATCCTTCGACACACCCGTCTCCATCGAAAAAGCCTGCCAAGTATTGTAAAACACGTCCTGCAACAACGGGCGAGGAGGCTGGATATGTTCCTCGGGACCGAAGCGGTAACTCGTGAAGGTCACCATCACCGCTCTGAAAACGAAGTAGCCGTGGCCAGTGTATTGTCCTCACATGTGCTCTCAGGTTGGCGTTCTTCTGCTGCAAGATCTCCAGGGTGTCACCCGGTACTGCTACTAAGCCTTGAGCCGCCAATGTGGCATACCTCGGCTGCGAGATTTGCCGCGGAAGTGCAATTACACGAGTTGTTGGCTGAGGGAGATGAGAGCAAACCAACCAGGTCCACATGGCGGTCGAAATTTCTTGCCCACCGCATTCTAGCAATGTGGCCGTTGAGCAGCTTGCCGAGAAAACAAACGGCGCACAAGGTTCAGCAATCAACAATCAGTTTAGGGCTGCTTTAGGGTTTGGGGGCTTAGGGGTTTAGGGTTTAGGGGTTTAGGGGTTTAGGGTTTAGGGTTATCGCGCAGACCGATGGACCATTTTCTCGAGCGCCAAACTCGGGCATGCCCAACTAAGGAAACTCTAGAGGTTAGGGTTTAGGGTTTAGGGTTTACGGTTTAGGGATGGCTTCTGGCTCTTTACAACGGCAGTGGCAACACATCGGCTAGCTCCCGTATCGATGACAGCAACAGTAACAGCGACCAGGGCATCTAGCTGATGGAAAACACTTGCAGGTGCTGTGGAACCATGAGGGTAGTTCTCTAAACTAGGGTCCCTTTTTGGGTCCCCAATATAGTACGGTACCCTTATAAAAAGGACCCCCCAAAGGACCCTAATTTAGAAAACTACCCATGAGGATGGGACACTGGGGTTGAAGATGGCAGGAGGGACCCGGTCTTACAGGAAAGCCGTATCCCGCTGACACCACAAGATGTGGTCCAACCAAAGGAGGCCTGATGTGAAACCTCAGGATCGAATTGCTGCTGTTTGGAACATGGCAAAGACACGAGGTTTGATGTTCAAGCCTCCTGTCGGTCCTATAGCACTTCGAGACGCTGCAAACCGGCCTGATTCTCTTCAAACTGGATAGCTGGATCCGAGTTCAGCCGCAAGCAAACCGCTCAAAACCTCGTACCCTAAACCCGAGGCCCGGAACTCTAAGCATTGCCTATAAGCCCTAGGCCCTATAAACCCTACAAGCCCTAAACCCCTGAACCCTATAAGCCCTAAGCCATCGGCCCTTACCTTCAATTCCTGGGACCCGGCCTGGCCAAGCCCTGTGCCGCAACAGCATCGAACGCCGCAGCACGGAGCGCTTGCGCCTGAGAAGCCGTGGGCACGGCTCTGGCTAGGGTCTAGGGCTTAGGGTTGTAAGGGCTTAGGGTTTGAGGGGCCTACATGCCCCACAAGAGGTCAAAGGTCTAAGTACCAACATATGATCTACATGGGGTCCTAAACATTACTATGTTGTTGCCGAGAGCCTTTGATTGCGGCTTCAGCGGGCAATGGCAGTACCGGGAACACGCATGGCAACCGTCGTTGTAATTAGTAATCATCCTGACGGGCAGTAGAAAGACTAGTAGCAGTAGCAGTAGCAGAACCGGAAGCGGTAGCTGCACCTGCAGCGCGCCATCATCTCAACCCTAAGCCCACAAGCCCAAGAATCCAGAATGCCCCAAACACCTGAACCCCGAGAGATGCGGTGCCTTTCCGTGTCTTCAGGCTGCATTGGCCTTGGCTGTACCGAGCTCGTTGATGCAGGTGCTTATGGGATTTGGGAGTTGAGATTACCGAGAGCATGGGCCTTCTAGGACTTGGAGTTCAAATCGACGCTGGGTGGTTTTCACTGGAGTCGAGGCTTCGGGCTAGGGTTAGACCCTGCAGCGCGAAATCAACATGACCAAGCTGCCGCGTTCAATCGTCATGTCTGCAGAGTGCCAACCCCCGAACATCGAACTGCCGCATTCGCACCGGCAGCACAAGAATGTGTCTAAGACACGTGGCGGAAGCTGTATGCTGGTGATTCATGACATCGGTGAAGATGGTGACGAAGATGTTGGGGATGCTCAGGATTTGAACCCACCCTAAACCCCTAATCACTATATACCCCAGTTTAAAAAGCCTAAAGCCTTTTGCATCATCCTAAACGCCCTAGACCCTAAACCCCAAACCCTAAAATCTAAAACCCCAAATCCTAAAGCCTAAAGCCAGGCCTACTCCCCCGATCACCTGGGGCCGGGTCCGGGTCCTGGCCCTGGAGCGAGTCCTGGCCAGCTCTATCTCGCCAGGGTTTAGGGCTTTAGGGTTTTATAGGGTTTAGGGTCTAGGGCTTTATAATTATAGGGCTTAGGCTTTAGGGTTTTATAGGGTTTAGGCTTTAGGATTTTATAGCGACGGAGTTATGGGCGTGTATATCGTAAACCCCAAAAAGTTGAAAACCGGATTAAGGACAATTCGTGCTGGGATCCCCGTGACCATACAAACCCAAGATTTCTTGGCAAACAAACCTCAAAAACGTGTGGTGTTCCGGGGCCAGACTAATTATACTCTAAGGCTTCAGAAATGGTTGACAGCAGGGGATGCCTATCTTCAGCTCCCAGCGTTCAGGGACCACACGCGTCCAGCAGAATATTGCTCTCAACAGGTTGTCGTGTGATTTTGCTATGATGTGGATCACTTGTGAAGGTTTAGGGTTTAGGCATAATCCCTTCCCCCTAATATTAAACGGAGCGGGGGACCCCCCCTGGAAAATGTTGTTTTAATAATTGGGGCATTTTTATCTCTACGGCCACTTCTGAGGGGTCGTGCTCTTGCTCCTGCTTCTGATGCGTCTCTTGCGCCTGCTCCTCGTCTTGTTGTTGCTCCGGCTTTTGCTGTTGCTCTTGCTCTTACTCCCTTTTGTTCTTGCTTTGCTCAACCTGATGCTCTTGTTCTTACTGAGCAGGGTATTTGGAGCCTCGAAACCCTCCCCACTAACTCAGAATAGCTGTTTAAAGGGCAGGGATGACTTCGGGAAGATGGTTATGATTTTGGGGGGTGTGGAAAAAAGGGGAAGGGATTCTACTGCTACCTCTGAGGCTCCAGAAGGAAAGTGCCATTTCTTGGGCTCGCTGGTCCTTTCGGAGCAAACGCCACCGGAGCTCAGTGCTCCTTGAAATCCACACCCATGACCTATACTGAGAGTTTGGAGAATCTAACGTCTAAATCAAACTCTCGCAAGTCAAGACTACGATCTAGTATAGCCTAGGACCTCTTTCAGTTGAGATCTTGAACGTATATTGAGACGTTATGGTTCGCCTAGACGGGTGATATGGGAAGGAGCACTTAGCAGGAGCTCGCGTCGCTTTGCCCTCGGGGCAGAGGCAGACTCTCAATTTCAAAAGGCCTAGCAAGTGCCCAAACACGGCCAGGGAAACCGCAGCTAAATTGTTTTGCTGGGCTGTTCTTGGAAGCCCTTTAATTCACAAATTCAGGTCGTTGCTAAGACCATGCTAAGCAAAATACAATTCAAGAAGGGTCTAGTTTAGGGTTCGGGGGAGCTTTCAACACCCAGGCAACCTCAAACCGGATCGGTCTAAGGCTCCAAATAAGTAAAGATTCAAGGGCCCAAGGCCCTCTAAACCGGTCCTTGATGTTTTTTATGTCCGACCCGCACCCTTTAGGCCGCCAGAGCTTATCAAGCCAATTGTTTGGGGCCTCCGCCGTCACAAAAAAGCTAAACTCCCCATAAACATACCACATAAGACTGTAATTGTTTTGAACTGTACGACTAAACAGTATGATATACGAAAGTATAATATGATATACGATTATACAACATGATATACAATAAAACAATAATGTTATACCAAACAAAGCAAATTTATGATATGCAAGGGCTGTAAACCTCGTAGACTAGAACCCAGGCCAGCTATGCCAAACTCCTTGGGCACTCGCAGCCTCAAAGCTCATTTCGAGCTCTTGTGCACTTTGTCACAAATCGCCAGAGTCCCGTTTTCGAGGAGGGTAGGGATTAGGGTTTGGGGTGCAGGGCTTTAGCTTTATAGGGTCGAATCGCTTGAGCCTCAAGGCTTAGACTGCTAGTCCAGTCACATGGCAGGGGACTCTGCGGGATGATTCTTGCGAAGTCTTCGTCGGTCAAGAGAGCTCGGAAGCACACTTTCTTCTAACAGCCCCATCTATGGAAAGTGTGATCATTGTGGGGGAACGTTCAAGGCTTGCCGCGCCATGTGTGGGCAAAGGAGCTGTGGGACCGGATGGCAGGTTCAAGTCCCCCAATATAGAGGCCTAAATAATTAGGGTACTGCAGGGGTCAAAAAATATTACCAACAATATTTTGGGTGTTCCTTATTACAAGTATAATAACATGGGCCCCAAAACCCTATTCTAACTGTTGAGGCCCCTATGTTGGCCTTTGAAAGGCAAGTTACGCTACAAGTGCAACAAGGAAGCCGAGGGAGCAATGTTGGGAATTATGCAGGCCGTTACGTTGAACAAAGTCTACGGCCTCCGGCGTTGCTCTGTTTTGCGGTCTTTCGGTTTTCGGCCTGGAGGTTGCATCATAACAATGCATTTTAAGCCCCCAGTGACCTCCAGCTTTAGTCCCTAAGCCCTAAGCCCCTAAAACACCTACCTTAAACTGCCAGAACCTACTTGTTATTTTTTATAGGGTCCCTATAACTTCCATATAAATCCCTTCATGGGCTGGACTCACAGTGTAATTACTTTCGGGGACCTTCTGTCTGCAAATGATGCCAACCATGATGCGTGAAACCAAAGATAAAATGTGCATGAGAGGTCGAGCCCATAAACCGCGTTTGCAGGATTGGCAGACTTAGCAAGAAGCACATACATGATATGCATGCAAAAAGCGAGCCGACAAACGGACCGACAAAAAACAAACACACAGCTAAAACAAAACAAAAGAAGAAGTCAACACCAGAGTCATACATACCTGCGTTGGCTTATCCTACTAATAACGTTACTCGAGACCTTGAACTCTCGCCATCTCTCAACTACGTATTCACACGCAATACCCTTTATCCATCGGTATCTGAAACCCTTAACGCTAAAGCATGGCTCTAAGCCGTAATGTCGACCCCGGATTATTAAACCACCCCACGTGAAAGGGATGATAATGGGGATCCTGCAGTACTAGCCGCTAAATGGAGGGTCTACACTATTCCTTACTTCCCCAATAAGCCAAGGAAAAAAGTTTAAACTTTCAGATTGCTACTAACTTATAAGAACCCCAAAATTTAAAAGGTTGGGTGAGGCGAACTAAGACTCTTAAACCTTGAAGGCCGAAACATCCTGAGCTGTGAAGCCTCCTGCGCGCAGCTGGTTCGTCGTAAAGCCTCCGGCGCGAAGCTGCTCCACCTGCCGAGCTGTCGGTTTTATAAGCTGTTTCTGGCTTTCGGGGCTTTGTTATCTTTCTTATCGGGTTTTACCATGTTCTGGGGAGTTGTGGAGGGTTTAAGAATGCTGTTCTAGGATTTCATCGGGTTTTATAGGGCGTTACAGGGTTTTGTAGGGTTTCACAGGACAGGGGGCTAGATCAGGCCTTCTTGGAATTTGGAGTTTAGGTAAACCTGGAGTCCTGGAGGTGAAGACACTCCAACCGGTCGCCAGAGGGTTTAGGGTTTTTTATTTAAGGTTTAGGATTTAAGGTTTAGGATTTAGGGTTTCGACTCACAAATAAGTTTGGTGTATGCTTCGAATATAGGAGGAAAACCTGCAAACCGCATGTCAAAACTACGAAGAGTTGAACCATACAAGAAAAGTCCCGATGCCCTGGGCTGTAAGCTCCGCACCTTATGTCTGAACTCGTAACCTTAGTGAAAGGGCCTTTTTTTGAATAGATTTAAAAAAAATATATATATATAAATAATATAATATATATATATATGTAAGAGAACCCTTTATGTATTATTTGACCCGTGGCCTCGTGTCGTCTCGTCTTTTAAAGGTTTTAAAAGTTTTGAAAGTTTGAAAAGTTTTGAAGGCTTTCAAACTTTTAAAGGTTTCCAAGCTTTTAGAACTTTTAAACGGCCCAAAGCTTTTAAA
>CAJNDV010031710.1:3417-26175 GCA_905221635.1 Symbiodinium sp. CCMP2456
CCCTAAGCCCTAAACCCTAACAGGAAGCTCTCTGCGGACTCTGAGAGCCTGGCCCCATCCAGTGCCTGTAGCTTGTGTAAGAGTCGTTCCGGTCCTGGTGAGCACGCCGCTTCCCAGCTCATGAAGGTTTCTGCGTACTACTAGTGCCTAAATAAAATAATGAACTTATTATACTTACGGTAAAATATACCCCAAAACCCTATTCTAATCATAGAGGCTTCTGCATTAGTGTAGTATAGGGGGGTGCTATTGAAGAATTGCTGTCTGTTAGAGCCTTAGAGCCCCTGTATGACTAGGCCAATGCCTCCGAACCTTGCTCAAAATACTAAGGAAGGATGGTCAGGTCAGTTTGGTGAGCATTCTGCATTATGGGTACATATCTATTAATGGGTCCTTGTTCTCATTAGCTCTTCTAAAATGGACATCCTAAAGGATCCCACGTCTAAGAGCAGTTCGTGTGCATTTCCAGGTTCTGGTTTTGTTGGCCGGGGCTGCTTTTGCGAGGGCTGATGAGGACATCAAAACTACATCATTCTGCACCCTAAACCCTTAACCCTAAACCCTAAACCCCTAAC
Organism: Symbiodinium sp. CCMP2456; assembly: GCA_905221635.1. Lineage (NCBI taxonomy): Eukaryota > Dinophyceae > Suessiales > Symbiodiniaceae > Symbiodinium > Symbiodinium sp. CCMP2456. The sequence goes on from CAJNDV010031710.1 coordinate 3,993, forward strand.
CCTAAACCCTCAACCCTAAACCCTGATCTCACAATCCACGCACGAGCGAAGGCCTGATCCAAAGTTATCATACACATGTGTAGATGCGTCTCCTCGACATCAGAACCCACCTTCACCCTTGCCAAGGCGTTGCCGGGACTTCGAGGCCACACAGCTTTGCAACCTCATGCCCGCCACTTCGGACGAAGCAAGGATACACTCGGCGTCTGTGCTTCAAGGGTTGTGTGGCCCCTGTTCTTATCCAAAAAGGTCGCAGCAAGTGTCTTGAGAAGTTTGAACGTGCATCTCAGATCATCTCAGACTTCAAATCACAGGAAATTTCATCATACCCAATGTCGCACAATTCCTTTTGGTAGTGTGCTTCTGCAGCTGTTGCCGTCAGCGAAAACATAGAAGCGGTTTGGGGGATCTGTCGTCATGCTGCCGTTTTCGGTTGGCTAGCCGTTCCCATGATTCTACATGATTCTACCATTTCTATTGCTATGGAACTGCTAGACTTGCCCTGCGCCGAAGTGCAGGAAGTTGATCCCCACCCTGGAGGGCAACCACCACCTGGATGACCTCCTGGAAGAGCCGCACGCTTAGTTCATGCCTAGGCTTGTCAACCGGATTACTCCATTAGCGAGTGCGCTGCCGAGGCTGTCCGCGCTGAAGAAGTACGACCGCAATGTTCAGTAGGAGAGGAGAGCTGATCTCGCGGAACAGACTCAGAGCTTTCTTTGGCCTGCCGAGCAGCTAAGAGAGTGTGCATCGCCTGACATTTCCAGAGGAGGATTCCACGACCGCAGCCCAGGTGTTCGTTTTGCATTCCCCGGGGCAGCAGCTGCGTCACGCAATCACAACAGCATACCGAGGCATGCCCCACAGAAGAAGAGCAAAGTTCAGGGATGAGCATCTGCCACAACTTGGCTTGATTAAAGGCCTCTGCAGATGCGCCTCATCGTCTTTCTAACGGCTCACAGTACAGCAAGATGCCACACAGCCTCTGACTCTGGACCCAGTGCAAGAGACTGACAATTCGATAGCACTTTCTGCGCCTCCTTGGCAGCATGGATTGTACAGCTGCGCCACAAGTCATTGAGCTGAGGCCTCAATCAACACTTGAGTTCGTAGCACAACACGCAGGTTTGAACATGTAAGCTTTTTTGTTACATGCTACAAAAGTCCCTGTTGTCCAGCTTCATTGACTGTTTGCCTTTCTTACATATGATTCATGTGACACAGTACTGTCGCCTATGAAGTCTTGTAAATCATCTAATGTGATCTTGCTGTGAAGCGTCCTGGATTGTCCAGCTAGTGGCTACGAAGCATTCTTGTCTACTCAGGCACCTGAAGGAACAGCTGAACTTCACGCCCTTTGACACTCGATGGGTGCCCCAGAGCGCCGGTAGCTGAGCTTTGATCACAGACAGCTTGCGCAGAAACCCTACACCCTAAACCAAACGCGACATGGCGGATGGAGCAAGGGCTCGCAGCAAGAAGGGATAGCAGAAGCTAGCTTCCCCTGGATGACAGCATCGTGGATTAAAACCTATTGAATCTATTGCCCCCCCCTTTTGCCATGAACATGTTGTTGATCTCTGCTTGTGTTCAATTCTTGTGAACCTGGTAGATGGAGGATTACCTTGGGACATTATTTGGTTGAGTAGTGTGCGAATATATATATATATATATATATATATAGGTAGAACGAACATATATATGCTTATATTTGTATTTACATTTATATGCTATATATGTATAGATAGTTTCAGATATTTATCTATATCTATGAATCTATCTCTCTCAGTATATTTTTGTGTACACGTGTTGAGATTTCTTATGTACCCATAAATATGTACAACTATGTATATATATATATATACACACATTCTTATGGTATACCAAACAGAGTAACTATGAAGCGACGCCTTCTCAGCGAGGCCCGCTATGTTGTCCTGGGCCAGTACCCTCGTGCGACTGGTTGCATTCGCGTGTGCCAGCTGTGCCGCTGCCATGCTTTGCAATCGGAGTTCTGCAGATTTCACTGAGATGTTGGGTAAAGGTGTACGGTTCGCTGCAGCACTGGACTTAGCAGATTTGGCTGTCACGTGCCGTTTGCGTGCATGGTCCCGTTCAACAAAAACCTTTTCGACTTGAGAGTCTGCAGCCGAGAAGCCAGCAAGCCGCAACAAACGAGATTGTCAAACTACGTCGAGTCGGCGGTATGTTACTACATCTTGGTGACTTCCGTTAACTAGGTCGACGGGTACCAACCCTTGTATGCCTTTATGGTCACACAAAGTTGTAATAGCACCAGCTTACCGACTTCCAGACGGACATGAACCGATTTGAAAGAGGTAGGAGGATGAAGGTGTATAGTGTAGCAATGGCAGTGGAATCATCATGTGCCGGTCGAGGCTTAAGGCTGCAGCCTGACGCAATGATTCAGCTTGCCAGGAACAAGGGCAAGAGCGAGAAGCTGGCCGCACTCCCAGGGGTGTACTGGTGTCTTTGGCAAGAGCCACTTTCCGCAGCGAATCTCCTTCTCCCCTCCTTACAGTCGGCAGGGTACCGGTACGCGTTGCCCCGAAACTGGCTATCATCGACTCAGCCCTCCTACAGATGTGGCAGATCTAATGCTTCACATCAGCAGACCAGCGCATCCTTCTGTCGTATTATTCGCAATGTCCGTCCATGCTGTTTTGGCAAGCCACCTTTTTGTGGACATTGCTTTGCCTTCATTTCGTCATTTCTGGACTTGCCCACCTATCTGTCTGTATGTATCTATGTGTCTTTCTAGCTGTCTGTCTAGCTGTGTATCTCCGTCCACATGACGTGAGAAAAGGCATGTGGCAACCATTAAGTTGAGTCCAGCAGCTCCGCACTTAATGACACAGTTCACCATGAACTACAGAGCATGGACACAGATGCAGCAACTCTCGCAGTCTCTCTCTCTCTCTCTTATCCCTGTGTGTGTGTTTCTTAAACGACGCTGCGACAAGGCTGCGTATGCACCATGAGCCGCAAGGCAGAGACTGAGCAGCCGAAGGGCTTCAAGTGTGGCACCTTCGGCGCGTCCTCCATCGAGGAGGGCATTGAGCGGGATGTGTAGTTTCTCGCCAGCTAGCTGCAGCGGAAGTGGACTCTCAATCGGGTCCCGGCTACTTGGTCAGATCAGGTTTTTCGTAATCCGGGCTGAACGAAAGCTTTATCTGCTTCTTACACGCTCGTGCTTCTGTTAATCTCACGAAACAGCCAACGAGCAGACCAAGGGCAATCGGGACTGAAATGAAGTCCTCTATATTTGTTCACCATGTGTCATCAAAGGCTGCAAGGCTCAGATAAAGGTTGTACCATGGACCTCTTGATCAGGACCGCCACCTAGCTACCGGCGACTATGCTGGTGGCCTGGCCATCTGGGATCTGGAGAATCTCAAGAAACCTGTCTGGAGCGGGAGACTCAGCGAGGATTATGCCGCTTACTACCATGCACAAACGCACACATCACCGCACATGTACCAGTGATATGCTAACATATGAAATCGAAGACTGGTTGGTTGTGCACAGTTGCATATGGCAATGCAACGAAATAGAAAGGACACCGCGGGAAAACCTTCGTCGACCGACGCTTCAAAAGATCTTCCTGCGTCCGTGTCGACTGTGGCCGACCAAAATTATTAGTATCTTTGGTACTGTGTGAGAGCATCAGTATTTGAGTCGTGGCCTACACCCCCCAAACATCGGCATGCAGTTTAGGTTTCGGCGGCCATGTGTCTTCCTGTGAATTGCGGCTAGCTTGTGGTAACTGACGCTGTAGGAGACAACTGCTGGTTCAACAGTCGCGGGACAGTGTTTTGAGAGACCTCACAAGGCGTGAAAGGTCATGACCTCATTGTCAACGCGATCGATGGCTGTGGAGGCCACATCCCCAATTAATTCCGGAGTTGACTTTGGAGAAGCTTGCAATTGCAAGATCCTTATATAATGCAGCATATTATCGTATGTTTTACAGTCTTCTGCTATTCGTATACAATATTGTAGCATGCTACAGTGTATGGTAGGTTACAGTAGTGTAACAAAGTCTGCTATAGCGAAGAATATAAATTGGTATATCTTAGTATATTCTCGTACATATTTTAAGTACTTATCTTGTATTGTACCTGTTGTTCAGATGTGGAGTCCCACGGGTGTCTGTGCAATTGTGCACGGACCCGCCGCATGATGCATGGCACGGCACATGATAAACGGCACCACTACTACTACTACTACTACTACTACTACGACTACTAGTAGTGCTGCTACTACTAGTGCTGCTGCTACTACTACTACTACTATTATTACTACTACTACTACTACTATTACTACTATTACCCCTACTACTCCTATCACTGCTACTACTACTACTACTACTACTACTACTACTACTAATACTACTATGACCACCACCACCACGAGGACGATGACTACTACTACTGCTGTTGCCGCTGCTACTACTATCACCAGCCTACTGCTCCTCATCATATTAGTAGTACAGACGGCACGACCATATTCTTAATAGTACTGACGTCGAGCAGCTGCTTCAGCTAGTACGCGTATGCAGCAAGTTCGAGTTTTTGACATGCTCGGCAGAGGCCTCGGCATTGGCAGCGGAGCTCCCGAGCTGGGCTCTTAATTAACTCAATCTTGCAGGAGGTGCGCACGTAGTGAAAGCTGTGAAAAGCGAGAGGTTGTAGCTGTTCGGTTTGTTTTCGCAGAAGCCAAGTCCATGCCATCGAGAGCTGCACGTTCAGCAGCAGCTCTCGGCCTGCTGCCGTAGCAGTCTCAAGCCCAGAGCAGAAGCCTCCTTGCTTCGGGCAGAGGCTAGGGACATATAAGAGTGCCCACCATGGCAACCATGGATTTGGATTGCTTCGGCAAGCGGCCCAAGGCCGACGATGAAGACAAGGTTTCGATATTTTCGGGTGCAGGCCGATCTTCGGTCTCAGCCGATGCCTTGCGCATTTTAGATCCCGGTGTGGACCAGTTCGTGATCTCGCAAGTCCTAGCCGGAGGGCAGTGGCAGCGCGACGACACATCCGCTCAAGAGCCATGTTGGACTCTGGCAAATGATGGTGTCGTGGTGGTGGCAAAAGAGAGGTTTGACGAAGCCAGCGACTTAAACAGCTGGCTGAGATCAAGCTTTCAGGTTGCCTTCTTCAGTGCCCTGGATGCACGTGATGCATATGCCGCCTTGCTGGAAAGGTTGGATGCGGCCTTAGATGAGGATGATCGGCTTGACAGGCTCCACCATGTCTTGGCGACTCACAACCACCAGGGCATCGCACGCAGCTTCCATGGAGTGGACCTCAGTGTGCATCCTTCGAATCGGCCACTCCTGTTGCATTGTGCCGCAGAGGGCTACTCGCAATGTCTCTCTGCGCTGATTCAGGCAGGCTTTGCGCTTGACGTGCATGGTAGCAACAAGTGCAATGCTCTTCATCTGGCAGCTTGGGGTGGACACACTGACTGTGTGGAGCTCCTTTGCCAGCAATGCCCTCAGCTTTCCGAAGAGACGAACAAGTGGCGGGAATTCCCGGAGCTTGCAGCATACGGCCGGGCATGCGAGCTTGACATTGCAGGTGAGGTCAGTTCGAAGAGATTCTACCAAGCAGCCGAAAGATGTTTGCAGACCCGCAAAGGCAATGCTGAGCTTGACAAGACTTGGTTTCAAGATGCTTCGAAGGAGAGGCTTCAGCATTGCTTTCAAGCTAGCATAAAGCATGTGAGAATCTCTGCAGGCACTCGCCCAGCTGACATTGCACCTGCTGCTAGCCAAATGACATCCGACTGGCGAGTAACCGATCTTTCTGCGACATTTGTCGACTTGCGAGGTGCGGAAGTACTGGATGTCCTTCTGAGTGCAGCTGCTCAGGGACATTTCCTCCAGCACCTGCAGCTGGAGGGCTGTGGCTTGGGCCGTCCAGAGGCAGCTTGCTTGCGAACGTTTCTGGAAAGGAGGACGACATCCTTGGCGAAGCTGGACCTCAGCAGCAACCCCCTGGGCGATGGAGTTGTCGAGCTGTTTTGCTCGGCCCTGTTCCGTGTGAAAGATGTTGTTCTCGACAACACGAAGCTGTCAGAGACGGCAGTTGGATGCTTTGGGGAGCAGCTTGCCTGCGCCATGGACGTCGAAGTAGTCAGCCTGGACTCAATCCACTTCGCCCGGAACGACCTATCTCACGTTGCCCATCTTGGTGCAAATCCAGGCTTCGGATCGTTCCTACAAGTCTTGTGTCAAAAGAACTGTCCACTGCGCAAACTCTACCTCGATCACACGCGACTCTCTCGACAGCAACTGGAGGGGCTTGTAAACGCGCTTCCAAATTGTGGCCTCGTTGCCCTTAGTTGCCATGGTCTCTCTCTTCCGGCGGAATGGGCGGCAAAAGGGGGAAAGCTGAACCAGGCACTCCATCATGATCGCTGTGTGCTGAAGCGAATCGAGGTTGATCGTGGTCAAGGGAGCGAGGAATTTGACAAGCTGTGGAAGGCCATCAAATTACGGGATGCAGCGCGAGAGCCAGGAGGACGAGAGGGCAAAGGAAAGAGCAAAGGGAAAGGCAAGAAGGGCAGAGGATGCAAAGGATGCAAGGACATTTCTGGTCCTCCCTCTTCTTCAACCTGGCGAGAGGAGGCCACTCAGCAAGTCCAGCACAGCTTCTCCTTCCGCGAGCCGTTCGCGGTGTGCCTTCGAGCCGTCTATTGGGATGCGCGGCGCTCCTCCTGGAAGGCAGACTTTCTTACGCAGTCTGCTGGGGCTGTAGCTGGAGTTCTGCTTCCGAGGACCAGCGACAGCCACCTGGAAGCTGACGTGAACACCGTGTTCAACATCACTCTGAAGCTTCAACGAGCCCCAGAGACAGTGGACAAGAGCTTGAAAGCAAACGATCTTGCTGTTGACAGCATGCAGCAGGAGACCTCAAGGAACATACACTTCTTGGAGTTTGTTCGGCTGGTTTTTGTGCGTGAATCAACCAGACAAATCCTGACACTGAGCGCATCCTTCAGCCCTGCCGCGCTGCAGCTCAAACAGGTGTTCATGCTGGACTCCTTCCGTAGCCTGCCAGATCTTCCAACAGAGATGATACCACAGCTAAAGCATCTTCTTTCTAAGCTGACAGATGCTGAGCTTCTGTCTCTGCTCGATTCTGGCGTCGCAGATTCGCTGCTGCATCCTTGGTCCGGCAAGACTGGAAAGTTTGTGGATGATGTCGTGAAGTCACAGCATCGTGCACGCGTGAGCTCACCGGCTTGGCAGGCTTTGTCAAAGCTGGCGGAAGCCGAGAAAGCCAGTCGCCAAAAGCCCAACGAAATGGTGGAATTGAGGCGCATGCTGACCTTCCGTTTGGCTTGCCAGCTGCAGTCTGGGGCCTCGACCAGTAGCCGAATGAGCTACGACGACCCAGAGAAGGCCTTCCTTCAGGAGCTGCATCGCACAACCTTGCGGGGGAGTGGTGTGCACATTACTAGACAGCGCGATGGGGGAGGCAAGCAGGAGATGGCAGATGTTGTCGACTGCACTGGAAAAATGCTGCAGAAGCTGCTATTTTGCAGCATTCCTGAGCATCTCATCAATGACGAGAGTGCGAACGGGCCGGTGAAGTGGCTGCCAGACTCGCGATGGGTCTCGGCAAGCACCCCAGGAGTTCTGTCGGCAATTCTACACGATGATGCGTCGGAAGGATATCCCTCATTGGCTGAATCTATTTGTTCAGCCGTCATGAAGTTGACGCCTGGCAATATCGGCTACACTGTCCGGAATGATCATCAGTCCTGAATCCGAACAACTCGCGCAGTGTTGTTTCCAAGTGATTCAGGTCTTCACGGAACGCGGACAATATGGTTTATATGGTCATGAGCGGTCATGGCGGGTAGTGAAGAGGCAAGGACGCTTCCAAAGCACTGTCGCAAAACGCTGCAGACAGATGCTCCAGAAGCAGTTTTGTTTGGACAGATTTGTTCGTAAGCGTGCGCCCGGAGGATTCAGCAAAGCAGCTCCAGTGAGCGGTGAGACTTTCGGCACAACTGGACTGGAGCTGTGTGCTGATGCTCGTCTCAGGCTAGTGACAGGCAGCAGGGATGGGACGGTTCGCGTCTGCAGCTCAGCTCAGGATTCCCACGTTGTTCTTCCCAATTGTCGCATCTGCACAGGTCTGGGATCCTCGCACCCAGGATCCAGTCCTTTCACTTGAGCCCGTAGAGGGCGAGACACCAGCCGATTGCTGGACAGTGGCCTTCGGTAACTCCTACAACGACGCAGAGCGCTGCATCGCTGCAGGACACATGACCTTAGAGTTTGTTTGCTGCACGGCTAGACTACATGAGTTCTCAGAACAGGATACGACAACGGTGACGTCAAAATTTTCGACTTGTCCCGGTCTCAGCTTGCCGTCGCATTTAATGTCTTCTCACCCGAATAACTGCAGCATGACACTCCGTGCAAGGCGCACCAACACGCTGAGATGGGACACGAACGTCCGGAACGGGGTGTGCCACCTCCAGTTCGCCAGTGTCTCATGGGGCTTTGGCCAGTTACACCTTCAACCTTAAGCCCTGAACTCTTCCATTGAAAGCTACTAAACCTGCCGGCGTCTTATGAAAACGTGTTTGCAAGCGGTTTCTGGTGCACCAAACACCGGAGTAGCGAAGCTCCAACAATTCTTTCCATGTTCAGTTTGTCCCTGGGAGGGCCCTTCAAAGCAAAGCCCAGGACTAGAAGCTATATCAAGATAGTTTGCATACTAGTTTGCATACGCCTGTGTAACTATACAGGGACCACCGCATCCAGAATGAAGCTACTGCTCCACGGACTTGTAAGCTTGAGTGCGCAACTTGTAAGCGCAGCTTTCATGCTTCGGCATGAGGACAGGAAAGATATCAAGATGAACAAGCTGGGCGTGCCATCCTGAGAGCTCTGCGTGGCAAACCGCCCCCCCCCCCCTTTCTGTTGCATTTTTTGCTCAGAGGTTTCGACGCTCGAGTCGACCCTGGTGGTTTATGACCTCCGCACGTCTGGACCTCCGGTATCATCAGCGATGCCAGTTTGTTGCATGGCTTCTGAAACAAAGCTGATGCTTGGACCAGCGTCAGGTATCACCCCGAAGAGGGCTACGCAGGTAGGAAGGAGAAGGCCAATCCGCTTGTGCCGCCAGCTTTTGCACTTCAGAAGTCATGGTTCCTGGCGACAGCTCTGAAAACTGCACAGGTGACAAAGAGCACACTTTGGGGGGCGCACTTCCTGCCGCAGAACCGGGAAGTCTTCGCCTCCTGTGGTGGAAACGGAACCATCACCTTGTTCAAGTAAGACTGACCCAGACACCAGAGTCTGCGGTTGGGGGTGCTGAAAACCGCATGAGTCCCAAAATTAAGTCAGCCCACGACGAGGTACTCCTACCCCGAAGAACGGTCCATCCAGGACAAGGAAGGCATAGAGCATGGCGCTCAGCGACGACTCAGAGTTGTTTATTCCGCGATCCCATCTACCAGTGCCATATGGTACTGACGGCAGTTTCTCCTGCTTGTACTAAGTATACACAGTGCATTTACCATCACCGTCTTGAAGCTGCTAGATGTCAAGATGCATTCTGCGTCTCTTGAGGTACTGGCGACAGGTGTCCAAAGCACATATCACAAGCGATGGACCTTTGAGAAAACCCACCGGGGGCCCTATCCCTAGCCTGACAGCCTTTTCCGACCCTGCTGCCTAAGTCGGGGAGTTGCCGGCACCGTCGAGATGCTCAATCAGAAGGACCCGATACCCGAGTTGCAGCCCAGATTTATGTACATACATGTACGTGTGTATATATATATATACATATATATATACATACATATATATATATATATATGTACGGAACTGGTCCCATTGGGGGCCCATGTTCGCACTGTATGGTTTACACAGCAACATCGTGCTCCCTATAGCATGTAAGATCAAAGATCTCTATATATATATATAGACACATACACATTTACAATTATATATACATATATATATATATATATACATATATATATATATGTATGTGTGTATATATATATAATGCACATATTATATAGCACTTGTTACGTTGCATACATGTTAGTTATGTTTTGTAAGATGTATGTATGTATGTATGTATATAGATCTTGTGGCCCAGCCTGTTTGAGCGTTAAGGCCTTTAGCATCCCTGCAACCAGAGCACATCCGTCTGAATTAACCGGATCGTCAAGGATTGATACGCAATCCACGCGCATGTGACAAGGAGCTGTCAACGCAGCCCGTGATTTCCTTCGCCGCCGTCCCAGGAAGTGAAAGATAAGAGGCTTAACTAGTACATCTAGTACGTAGCAACATTCCTGCATAGTCCCGGTATAGTTTATTGTATAGTTTCACCTAGAGCCCTACTCTACCTAGGAAGGCCCCCGCATTCTGTAGATTTCTTTAAGTTCAGGCAGATTGCAAACAGGAAATGGGAGAGTCAATCAGGAAGTTGGACTCGCTTCTTCATATCCGCAGGGGTTAGACTTGCGTCTTTTGCCGCTTTTATTTCCTCATTCACCCGTAAGCCCCTCAAACCTTAACTCCAAATCCCAAACCTTTATACCCTCAACCTGACCCCCGACCACAACCCCTAGCACCTCTAGCAAGCCCAAGGACTGGCACATGAACAAGACCGGCCTCTGTGTCTTTGCATGCCTGGATCAGCCGGGCGCTCAGTGCGACCGGTTTCGTTTTTGCAAGCTAAGACTAGTTTATTGTTTAGGGTTTAGGGCCTGTTGTACGGTGTAGGACGTGTAGGGATCTTTGAAAGTCGCCAACAGTAGAATTAAAGTCACCAGAAATGCCTGGTAAGACTTCGATCTCTTTCCTTCTTCTTGAACAGGGCCTCGCCGCATCTAGCACTGGCAAACCGTATCTGTGCAACCCATCTCAATATGACTTCGTCTTATCTGGTCATACAGAACCCTGAGCGTACGCAATATCAGGCCTTGCTATAAGGGTTACTACAAGGGCTATAAAGAAAGGGTTGCTATACAGGTTATGAGAAGGGATACTACATGTTCCAGTCCGGATTTGCGAGCTGGAGCTCGGGCTGCCTCTCTTGCAGCTCAGGACTTGCCGCGTGGCCATCTGTACCAAGCTTCGGCCCCGGACAGTGGCAGGGTGATGATGCTGTTGATGTTCACTGAATAGCTGCGATCTATTGCTTTTGGTTGGTTTTGTTGGGCATGCTACTCATGGAGCCCCTGCTTATTGTATCCCATTGCTGAGACTGCCTGGGGTTCGTAGCAGTGACCGATTCGACGCACACTGGTTCTTACGCTCAGCAGCTTTTGCCTTGGGCGTGTTCCATTGACGCACGGATGCTGGGAGGGCAGAACTCGCTGCCTATGATCGTCGACATGCTGCTTGCAACTCGCAATGCTGACTGAAGGTTGCATCTCTACTGAGGGTACGGCGACTCAGATCCACCCCAAGCGAAGTCCATAGAATCAGCGAAAGAAGGTCAAGAGGTATGCTAGAAGCCAAGTACTTCATGACTTCATGTGCATGCACAGGATTTAGGCGTTACCAAAGCAGCCCAGCTCCGGAAGCTAGGATTCGCTGCGTTTTTCGGGCAGCTCGCAACCTGCGACTGATCCTGCATGCCTGCATGTCCCGCATACAGCTAAGAGCTGTGGTGAGCATAAGATCTTGCAACTCGAGGAGGCCATTCGCAGTTCGGAAACAGGCTTGTCTCAGAGACTGTCACTATCACATGTCGAGTCTGGTTCCGGTGTCTGCGACCGGTCGCAGATGCAGAGGTGTTGCTTTGACATGAAGGCTTCTGCCAACGGAGTGCTTGAGATCTGTGTCTTAGCCTTACCCACTGATGTACAGCCTTGCCTCTGCTTGTTGATTTTTTCGGCGGGTGTTGCAGAAGAGTGGTGTTATGGTATTGCATTCAATTTAATGTCTGTTGGTGCCGTTATGATTCCAGGGATGCCTCCTCAAGCTAGACTCACTACTTTCACCCTGTGGCTCAAGTATGCAAAAACCTATGTACATTGTACTCACGCAAGCACACTACTCTGCACCCCATCCAAGCACCATTTCCGAGCGAGTCCGGTTTACGAAGCAGTAAAGCGACTCAGACGCTTTCGGTCCTAGACCTCCTTGACACATGCGTCCTGTGGCCTTCCCGTGCGGCGAGCATGGAGCCTTCTAAGCAGACGAGCAATACGGTTCGTCTGAGTTCAGGGTCGAGCACTGAGACTTTGCCATCCTCAGACGCCCTCCTCCTCGCAGTCGGCACACGGCCCGCAGCTGAGGCAGTCGATCCGACCTCCTGTCCTCGGTGGATTGATCTCGGGCAAGAAGCCGGCAGTTACGCCGGATGGCTCACGCGTTTTCGCGGCCTGTGGCAACTTGGCCATAGGTTTCAGCGCCCGGGCCTCGAGCGACGAGTGCGAAGATAGCACCGAGGGTCGACTGCTGCTTGCGTTAATGCGCATTGCTGCAACTCGTCAAGCCGCGGCAGGTCAATACAACAATCAGATTCATAAGTTGATTTGCAGGTCGGTGTATGGAAACAAATAATTGCACTTTATATACGTTCTCGCACACAGAAACACGTGTATAATTGATTTGGTTCTCGGGTTTAGTGGTCTCGTGTCCTCCAAGTCCTTGACGGCAGCAGGCCTAAGCCAACAACGGGGTTAAGACCGTGCTCCATAGCAGCATGACCTAACCTCATCAACACTCCACAACTACAGGGGTCGGGGAGGCAGGATACCAGCAACAACACATCCACAACTTGGGGGGGGGGGGGGACCGGGAACAAAAAGCAAGCACCACATCCACAACCAGAAGGTGGGAAGGGGCTCGGAAGGAGGGAACCCTGATGAAATTGCCCACCAGATATGCAGATATACAACTATGCATGTACACAGATATACCCCTGTACAGTATGTACAGCTATGCAGATAAGCAAGTGCACGTGTTTACTTTACACATGTACATTTCTTAAGGTCATGTTCTGTTTGATTAAGTTAACTTAGTAGACAGGAAGGCATAGTGGTATCTACATGTATACATATATGGCTTACACTACTTGTATAGCCTAGCTTCAGCCAGCAAACTCATCTCTTCCCAACGACACTAAGGCCCCACCCACGGTAGGGCGAAACTCACGAGCAAATGCCTGTCGCTCACCTTTGCAGAAGGGGCAAAGCTTTTCCTCTAAAGTCTGAAAGGCTTTTCAGCTGCCGCAGACTGGAAAAGCTTCAGTCTGAAGTCTAGACCCTTCAAGCGTCCGCAAGGCCAAGAGACCCGGAACCTTGAATGCAGACACTGTAAGCCAAAAAGCTGAAAAGAACCGAACTCTGAAGCCCTCAACCGTAACACCGTCCAAGCCTGACACTCACAGATCCCCAGGCCAGCGACCCTACCTATGATCTGAAAAGCCCAGAGGCCTGTGCCACCCGCTCTAAAGCCTGAATCCAGACGTTAAGCAGCTGGTCTCTGCAACTCTGAACCAACGCATCCTCGGTGCCAAGACCCGAACCTCCCGGCGTCTGGGAGTACTTGGGCCCCTCCGTGGCACGGTGACGGCAACGGCAGGAGGCAGCTCTTGATTACGAACCCAAGACCGTTGATACAGGATATTCCGGGCATGTCTAGGTTGCATATTGGTATGCATAGCTGCCAGCGTGTATTCTCAAGAAAGAGACGGAAGTAAGTATGTGGGTAGATGTTCCGAGGAACATGCGTTTGTATGTGGACGATTGTGCTTGTAGATTAACGCTGTATATGTCAGCACAGAAATCTCGACTGAGGATTGGACTGTCCTCTGCTCTCAATCATTCGTTTCCTGCGCTGTAAAACATCCTCATGTTATCTGGTTACCTGCTCGCAGGCCTTCCAGGCAACACGAGTGCCGACAGCCCCCAGGCTGTCGCAACGGGATCCTCGCGGGGCTCCTGGCGGTGCAGCTGCAGTTGCGGTGAGCATCAAGATTAGGAAAAAATCTCCAGGACTAAGGATCTCCAGGTAGTCCCAGAAAGCCAAAACTCTACATCTGTTGTGCATGTGCGGCTGCTTGCTGGGCATCCCTGCAGTGGGGAGCCTGCCTCAGGTTCGGAGAGCTGGTTATATGGGATGCCAAGAGCTGCGGTCCCAGGATTTTTCTGCTCGTGTGCTGTTCCATCACTTAGCCCCTTTCTTCGGAGCTTTCTGCCGGAGCTTGCAAGGACGATGTCGACAGCGTGACACTAAGGTCTGCAGCGGCTGTCCCATTTGCAGTTCGATGAGCCTGCAAACGACTCAGAAGCGGTTTCTGCTGGCTTCGGGTTTGGGGGCGGCAGCGCAGCAACAGGCTTGACAAGCGCTCAGACTGCCGGAGACGCAAGGTTTCTGTGAGTGCTGGCTAGTTGTAGGTATGCTTCTATGGCTCCAGCAACGTATGTGTGAGTGATGCTTCAGTCATCTGTATCTCGAAGCCGAACAACACTGCATGTCTGTCATGTTGATTCGCGAACATGTCTTGATGCTTTGCTCTCTCTCTCTCTCTCGCTCTCTCTCTCTCTCTCTCTCTCTCTCTAGTGCTCTGTCTTTCTATTCTTTCTCTTTATGGCTGAGATCTACCATAGTGGCGCGCTTCTGCTTTCAGGTATTACATGTCTCCTGGCCAACCAAAAGCATTATCATGGTGTTTTTGGGCCACGGCCACAGATATTTGTGGGGGATTCTGGTCTGCCAGGGGCTGTCTCGGAGAAGTACTCGAGTTGTCGGACTCTCTCGGAGTCCTGAAGTGTAGATGTCACTAGCAGAAGCGGGTTAAAAAAAAGGAGTGTTTTGAAAACCTCCTTCTGCGAGAATTCATCGCATTCTGAGGCCAGAGAGGAGCGACAGTCACCGCAGAAGTTGTTTCCGTGGACTCCCTGGAGTCTATAAGGCGCGAGACCTTGAGCTTCTGTTACCTCATAGTATAGGATCATATGGTATAGTATCGTATAGTATTGTATAGTATAGCATAGTATCATATAGTAGAGTATAGTCTTTATAGTATAGTATCGTACGGTATAGCTTTATAGTATAATCTAACTGGGCTTCCCCTCTCCAATGGGTCGCTGCACTTGAGAGACCAATCTTCGGAGTCAGGCATGTTTGGTAGGAAGCCATCCTGCTACGCGCATGCTTTGCAGGAAACTGAGAAAGACGCCGCTGAGTCGGGTACTTGAGCACACAGGGATCTTGCAGACGTTGTGCATAGAGGTTTCGTCTCTCACTTGTCGATTGAAGCTGACCACGGAGCCGGAGCATAACGACGCAGCAGCGGTTGTTCTTCTGCGGGATAAACATACTGATTATGTCGTCGGTTCGTCCCAAGGCGTGACGAACAGTAACGGGCCAGCGGCTGCGACTGACGATGTCATCGCTCTTGTTGATGGCAAGGAGCCGCAGACAGGTTTTGTGAGACTTGCGAGGGCTTCAACGGCCTGCTTGTTAATCGATACGATTTGGAAGACCAGGGTACGGATGGTAGTTGTCAATGGCCTTTGCAAAGGACCTGGTTGTCTGGGCAGATGGCTGGTCGAACAGTCAGAGGCTGCCGAGCTTCTGACGGCAGTCGGATGGGTGGCTGTTGAGCAAGCAAGTTTGAGCCGGTGGTAATAGTATGCAACAGCTGTGGAATTCGACCTAACATGGTTTGTAGCTAGCTCGTCATGCAGCTGCCACCACAGCCTAGCGCGAACCAATGCGAACCACGAGCACACATTTGGGAATGGCAACCGGAAGAATCTCTGATGCCAGGTACACCCACAGCCATCCGCTGACCTCAGTTGCCATTGACCCGGCCAGGACCGGATGATGAGAATCAACTCCCTAAAAGCTCTATAAGGCACCCTCAAGATCCTGAAGCCCAGCACTGCGCCACTGGACCCACGCTCGAACCAACAGATCGGGCCAGGAGATACGTTTGCGCTGGAGACTGCCGGGGCGTCTTGTGGACCTGGCCGGGCCGCCTGTAGATGTCCCTGTGCACGGTACATTGCCGTGTATCATAGTAATGTGTCACGTCCAGTACGTCGAGAACCTGCCTGCTTGACTGCCTGTCCATCTATCCGCTCATGTATCTCCATCTATCCATCTATCTATCTATCTATCTATCTATCTATCTATCTAGTCTAATCTGATCTGATCTGATCTGATCTGATCTCATGTGATCTCATCTCATCTCAGCTCATCTAAGCAATCGAATCATCTATGTTGCCTTTTTGTCTGTTTATCTACATATGTGTTGGCGTATCTTTGTATCTAGTGTATGTATGTATGTATGCATGTATGTACGGATGTACGTATGTATAGGCGCATCTGAAGAATCATTATACTTGATCGTCATGGCTGCTGCTGGAGGATCCGGAATGAAGATCCTGGCCTTTGGTGCAGCATTGCTCGTTCGTCGTAATGGCCGTATTCCTGATGTTCGATAGACATTCGGGATTTCATGGGTGTGCCTGTGGTTTCAGAGCTTTTGTATGATTCGTGTTCCTTGTGTGTTCCCCTGTTTTGTCACGTGACGTTCTTTGTACTGTCTTCGTTTTTGGCCGTGTCTTATGACCATGTTTCTTCCTGATGGTACCAATGATGAAGATGAGCCGAGGGCTCGGTTATGCCCAGGTTCTTGGAATTTGTGAGAGACGCCGTTGCGGATCCCGCGCTTGCTCTGTTTTTGCAATGTGTTTGTATTCCGCTGGGCTCCGTGAAGCCGGCATGTGTGTCCCTGCCCGAGCTTCCGGTACACTATCAGCACCCAGTGCAGCCATGCCCGAGCAATCATTGCTGCCTATCTCTGAATTACTTAGCTTGCTAGACCAGTTCCGCCCTTTTGAGATCTTGCCAGCAGTGTCTTCACTAACCGTTTCTTTGGTGCCTCAAGGTGGGGCATACTGGAAAAGGAAGGCATAGACGCAACAATGGCGGTGCCGGCCTCACGTGATAGAAGAGCCGATGTTTGAGAGTCGGAGTTAGAGGGTCTACTGGCCCTTTTTATGCAGATTCATGTGTGGTTTTGTTAGGTTCACAAAGGTTTCAAAGTTCATCAGCACCACTCACTACTCATTGCCTTGGTTGTTGATCCTGACGTGCGGCCCCTTTTGTGTGAGGTCCCTGCTCGTTGGCACTGGCATGTGCGCGCCACAGAGCTGCCGGTGCTTCGGGCTTTGTGCGCGCCACTGCAAGAGGTCACTACTGCAAGCAGTCTTGTGTTCGGAGGATGGCAGGTGTAACCTTCATGACGAGAACACAGTGCCTTAAACCTCATAAACTCGTAGCCACCGGCCGAGGGTGGTGCACATCTAGCTAGGATCACAAGTATGATGATGGTTGCGAGCATGATGACGGTGGTGATGGTGATGATCATGGTTGTGGCGATGATGACTGTCATGATGATGGTGATGGTGATGGTGATGATGACGGTGATGATGGAGGGACTGCCGCTCCTCGCGTTCCTCTCCTGCTCCTCGAATTCGTCCTGGTATGTCCTCCTGTGCGTTCTTTCGTGATGCTCCTCGTTTGCACTGTGGCCCTATTCCTAGCTTGCCACTGCTTCGGCAGGTGTCTGGGAAGCAGACTATGGAGCCCTGCAGCAGGGAGTCTCAGATCTGCCCAGGCTAGCGAGATCCTCGCCTTGGAGCACTGTGGACCGGTGTTGCTGAGCGCCGGCCGTGAGGGCGTCCTCTGCGTCCGCAACATGGAGGAGGGTGCGGTGTTGGTGGTTGCTTCAGACTCTGAACCGAAGGATCGTGTGGAGTGCTCGGAAGCAAACGATAGTATTCCACAGAGAACCTTGATAGCCTGTGCGCTTGAGCCCAAAGCCTGGCAAGCTGTCAACAGCCGCCAGAGTAGGATTGTGGCAGAGGCGCATACAGCAGGAGCAGTTAGCTGCGGTAGCCGGGGTCGTAGGACTAGTAGTAGCAGTGCACGTGGCCTTGCCGTGACAATGGCGGTACCAGTAGTTGGAAAATCCGTTGTCCTCGACTCCGCACCACTCTCTCAAGCATCCCCAAAGCACCCAACCGTCTCATCATCAGGACGAAACTCTGCAGTTCATCCCACGCTTTCCGACGGCTCTGCGGCACATGATCGCAACCTGCTCGCAGAGTTTGGGTCGCGGGTTTGAGGCGCCAGCAGCAGCTAGCGCCAACAGCAACAGCAGCAACCACAGCAGGGACAATGGCAAGACAACAACCGCAGAAACACTGACAAGTACTATATTATGCGCAACACAAGCCCCGATAGCAACACTGACAGATAGTAACAATACCAATAGCCGCGATAGTCATACCGCTGATACCGCAACGGCTCATCATACAGATAACACAAACGATACAACAGTAGCAGCAGAAATGCAGCACGAGCCCAGAGACATCGTCGGGCTTTCGCTCCGTTTATTTGATGGATAGAGATGTGTGCTGGACGTGCTGCGGCTTGTGCTGTTGCTGTTGTTCTGGGTCCTGTGCTTGTTTTTGTTATTGTTGGGGATCTGTGTTGCACGTACAGTTTGGAGCCTTGACATTGCCGTGGTGTGATTTGGACCTTTAGCTTCTCATGGCTCAGGCAACAGATGATGGCCAGGTGGTCTGCAGTTTGGAGGACTGGACACTGGACATGATGTTGTGTGGCAAACGTGCCGCGGGCACCTGGCGCTTGCTAGTAGTCGTGGCTTGAAGGATCACGTGGAGGTACACATTCATGATTGGATTTTTCTTTCCGAAGACAACGCACATTTTGTGTCAGGACAACTCCTTGGCTGTCATCTCGAGCATCCATGGCTGGGTGAGGCCTGAGTCCTGCCGCCCTTTGACTTTAGGCGAAAGGAGCTCCATCCGGAGCTGCGGTGCTCTCGCTTTTGCAACATGTGTCAGCTTCTGTCCTTCACGGCTCGAGCCCCTCGATACCATGATCCCACATCCGCCACATCCTTCGTAACATGGCCGAGAAGAGCGCTCGGGAGCAAGGAATGCGGGAAGAATCGGATGGGGGTGCTTGCCAGCCCCTTTTGGGAGACTCGGCAGGGCGCAAGGGCACCTATCTCGTCCTGCTTGTCTACTGTGGACTGGGGGCACTCCTCATGGCCGACTATGTCTGGGGCCTTGCCACACTTGAGCCCTGGCAGCATAGGCAGCGTAGGATGGGAGCACTATACAACAGGCCTGTACATGGGGGTTTCAGAAGATAGGGGACCCTAATAAAATACCCTAAATGCCCTAAATAGTAGGATCCTTATTATAAGGGCCCCAAAACAAGGTACCCCATATTTCGGAAACTCCCACATCCGTGTAACCACCTTTTGCATGGGGCGATCCTCTGAAGTTGGCATCAGGGTTTAGGGTTTAGGGTTTAGGGTTTGGGGGTGCTTGTGGTCAGCTCAGGTCAAAACGTACCACACGGCCTCGGTCCTGTGGGGTCACATGTCGAAGCCAAGTCTCAACTGGCTTCGATATACTTACTATGCGAGTATGGGCTTGGCCGCAGTGGGATACTTTCCAGCGTTGGCCCATATGCTCGTGGTCGCGCCTACGCTGCCCAGAAGTGTGGTGAACCGCATCTGTAGCTGTTTCGCAGTCTTCTTCTTTACTGAGCTCTTCTGGCTGCCCATGTGTGTCTCCTACCTGGAGAAGCCAAACGAGACACTGTTCCTTTGCATTAGGTTCCAGCTCGGATGTTCGGGATTATCAGCAATAGCATGGGCGTACTCCGTCGTGACGATTCCGAGCAGTGCAGTGGAGGTTTCGGGGCGCGCATTGCAGCTCGCCGCCTTTGCTGGGACAGTTTATTTCGCCTTTCACTGCGCCGTGCTGGATGGCATGGTATGGCCGCCGATGTTTCACAAGGCGTAGAGAAATTGAGTTCGCCAATTCAATCACCGCTCAAGAGCCCGCTTTTTCGTGTGGAAGCTCCATCGAACCTTGAAATGAAACACTTGGCGGAGCGCAGCGGTAAGCCTCAAAATATCTAGTACCGCATCATCTTTCCGGAATGTCAAAGCATAGCGTGTCCCCCCCACACTCCCTCGCATGCATTCCATCTGAGAGCTCTTGGATGTCTCTATGTTGGAGCCACTGGGGCCCTCTTCGGCCACACGCAGATTCGATTCTGCAGGCCTCAGTACATCTACTCCGTGGATCTCCCTGATGCTGCACCTGTTCCTAGCCGTGCGAAGCCAAGTCACCTGAACCTGAGGATCTTAGGCTTCATGGTTTGTGCAGAGCAGGGAAGGAAGTAGTGCGGATGTATGGCAACGAAGCGCGATGCAATCACTACTAGCTGCTGTTAGTATTGAGTAGTCGTCGTCATCAACATTACACTCCCGATATCATCGCCAATGTCTCGGGGGAGAGAGAGACAGAGGCAGACGGGAGGCAACTCCCCACCACAGCCCTGGCGAAAGAAAGAGACAGAGACAGAGACAGAGAGAGAGAGCGAGCGAGCGAGCGAGCGAGAAAGCAAAACATGGTTACCGATATGAAGAGCTTAACCAGCTAGCTAGCTAGGTCTAGGTGTATAGATAGATAGAGGTAGATAAAGATACAGCGAGATGTGGATCCATTCCTGTGGAGCTGCAAATCCTGCTGCTTGCGTTGGCCTGCATTTGTGCATATATATATATATATATGTTTTTATTGCTGGCAAGACTATGTAGAAGCGGTATGTAAACTGAGATGGGTATCTGCTAGACCAGAAGGTGTTTATCAATGACAGCTTGTGAAGTGGCATGATATACCTCCTTGTTACAGTTGTGGTACATCTACTGCTTTCGAGTTTGTCTTTTGTCTCCGTACACTCTGAGACTTCATACCACCCATCCATATATATATATATACATACATATACATGTACATATACATATACATATAATACATAGACATAGACATGTACATATACAGAGATATATACGCATAAAACGATATTTATGTGTGTGTATATATATATACATATATATATATATATATTACCCCCCTCCAAAGCCTACCTCGAAGCTTCTTTTCCTTCAAAATCCGTGTAACAATCCCGAGAAGCCTCCTCGCAATCTCCTTAATTCTTACTATACGGCAAGCCATCCAACCACGAAGAACAACTCCGAAAACAATCACACACACACATAATATATATATATATACATACATATATATATATATATATATATATGTATATATAAAGACCGCAGTCAGGACGGATGAAGAAGCGGAAGCGCCTTCAGCAGAGCGAGGAGCCCGCCACGCTGCCAAAGAAGCAGACCGCGAAATCACGAATTTTCCACAATCTGGGAGGCCGCAATGCACCGATTGAGGGTTGAAGTTGCGTCTGACAGCCTATGGGGCGGGGCTTGGAGGTCCTCCCACACAAGCTAGAGAGAACAGAGTTTATATTCCTGCTGTAGGTTGCCAAATCGGCATCTCATCTGGTCGCCGAGTACAGTTTCTCTCGCCGGGCGAGATGCAGCCTGCGTCTTACAGGAAGTGTGCTGCCAGGAACCCTAGCAGTTCTGTGCTGATCGTCTTTCTGCGCAGGTGGCGGCAAGAGACAAGATGCAAGCACACCAACTGCGATCTGAAGTAAACCTACAAGCCACCACCACTACGACTACCTCCACTGCCACCACCCTGAAACAGGGCAAATTCGGAAGCAATCCCCATCTAGAAGGGGGGGGGTCCATCGCATGGTCTTCAGTCTTTCGTGCTGGCCTGTTGTACTTTCTTTGGGCCGGTCTGCTTGCCCATCAGTCCTGTACCGGTTAGCTTTCTCTTTTGTCTGCTGCCTCGGTGGTTGTATCTAGCTTGCCACCTAAATCTGCCTGTGCATCTTTGCCCGGCTATGAACGCCTCGCCATATCGCTGCCTGGTGAGGCCCAGCAAGGCACAGAAGCTCCACCGTGGTGGTACCGCAAACAGCGACCCGAAGCAGCGCTGGGCGGGCGCCTCAAGCCAGGGCGGTTCGGGGCTCCAGTCGAGTGGCATCACTCAGCGGATCAACCGATCAGTAACAATAGTCGTTCATTACTAGATGCAGAGAGAAAGAGAGAGTGTGTGTTTTTCGTACATACACTGTCTTGCATACATGTTCATATACATGTGTCATACGTGTATGTGTATGTGTATATATATATATATATGCTACCCCCCCTCCGGTACCTAGGTTTTC
>CAJNDV010031711.1:2018-13014 GCA_905221635.1 Symbiodinium sp. CCMP2456
CGGTTTTTCCAACTCTCCCCAGAACGCGTCCTCGAGTTCGAAATTCGAGCATGATGCGCCTAGCCCTAAACCCTAAACCCTAAACCCCTAAACCCTAAACCCCAAACCCTAAGCCTCTTGTCTGCCTGCCAGGTCATCATGCAGATCTTGAAGTTGGTGGTGATTCTTGCAGCCGGCCCAGGGCACCATGTATTGGGCATGACTGGGCCTATGTTTGACTCAGCCAGTCTTCCCACCCGGTAAAGATTTACAAGTACACCCCACGCCATGGACCGTGCACCCAAACCACTGAACTCTAAATCCTACATATCAAGCCTTATCAAACTCGAAAAGGTTTTCAGAAGGAGTCTTTTGACTCAGGTCGTCACGTGCCACTTTCTTGCTTGCTTCTGGTGGGCTGTGGGAACGAACGGCACCGCGACGGTTACATGGGTCAAGGCCAGCAAACTGGGCTTCGATCTCCCATCGTGTCATACAGGGGCCCTAATCATTGGAATAGGGTTTTGGGGCCCATTCTACCATAATTATAAAAAGGAGCCCCCAAAATAGTATTGGAATTATTTAGGCACCTACATTAGCGCGTCAGCCTATGGAGCCCAGCTGTTCAGTTGAAGGATTTAGGGCCTTAAATAAACCCTGCAGTACCCTGACCCTGAACCCTAAACCTTAAAACCTAAACCCTAAAACCCAACCTAACCGAAAACACCTAAAGTACTTAAATACCCTGAGCCTTAAACCCTACTGAACCTTGAGCCCTAAGCCTTTGAGAGCAATCCTAACCCACGACATCAAAGCCCAGCCTCTCAACGTCTAGACAAGATCGCAGCTTTTGAAGATGGCTCTGGAAACCCAGCGAAACCCCCACCAGGCCGGTGGCTATGACGACTATGCCTTCGACTCCTCCTATCTCGTCTGCCTCTACTGGGCCATCTCTTTGTCACTTGGGCTTTAGGGTTTAGGGGTTCAGGGGTTTAAGGGTTTCGGGGTTTAGGGTTTTAGGGTTTAGGGGTTTAGGACTTAGGGCTTAGGGGTTTAAGGGTTTAGGGTTTAGGGGTTTAAGGGCTTAGGGTTTAGGGGTTTAGGGTTTAGGGCTTTCGGGGTTTAGGGGTTTAGGGGTTTAAGGGCTTATAGGGTTTAGGGGTTGAGGGTTTAGGGGTTTAGGGTTTAGGGCCTAGGGGTTTTGGGTTGAGGAAACCCTAAATCCCGAGCTAAGAACCCCAGAAACCTCTCGGAGCAAAGGAGCAGAAAGGAAAGCGTGCCGCAAGGTCCTCCATCGTCATTGCCAGATTGGCCGCAAATGTGTCCTCTGGAGCGCGGAGTGGGCTTTGGCTTGGGCACGATGCGGTTTAGATGTTGCGGCGCGCATGGTTTAAGATAACGCCCAACAGCTGACAGTCAGGCATGACTGCAAGCCATCATCATGAAAACAGATGTTTCCCAAATAAAGTGAACGCACCCCGGTAAGACAGCCCAATTCAGCTCCACACGCAAAGCCTCGACACTCCACACGGTCGGACTGTGGCGAGGCTGGAACTTCGGAAGCTTGTTGTCTAGTCCGGAGACGGGACGCAGTGCGGCTCTTAGATGCTATCTTCAAACGACATGTCTTGGTATTGGTGTGAGGGCTCAAGGTACACGGGCCAGGTTTGCGGGTTGAGTGTCACATCTTCGACAGCTCCAGTACTCCCAACGTCAAACAGTGGCGCGAGGGCTACGAGGAACTATAGGAAAGGGGAAATCCGGAGGCCAGCCCACAACCCCCTGTCCGCATCAGGGGCAAAGGAGATGTACTTTGAAACGGACCTGACATGGCCACGGCAGCTGCTGAATCCCAAATGGCGTGCAGAAGATAAGGGCCCCCAATACAGACCCAAGAAGATGGCCTAATGTAGGGGCCTTGATACTCAGAATAGGGTTTTGGGGGTTCATCATACGGAAAGTATGATACAGAACCCCAAATAGTATTGGCAATTATTCAGGTTTCTAGATTATCCGAACCTCAGGGCCGACCCTGACGGCTCAAAGGGGTTCAGGGTTTGAGGGTTCACGGCTTCTTCAGGGTTTAGGGTTTAGGGTTGGTTAAGGGTTTGAGGGTTTTAGAATGCTGAAGAGCCTAGGGCTGAAGTTTTCTTGTTCTACAGTTGTGCCCCGTGACGTGATGAGGGTTTAGGGTTAAAGGGCTTCCGGTCATCGGGGGCTTAGACCCTCGAAGCACAACCCACTGAAAAGCCAAGGTCCATCCCTTCCTAAAGCCGTCAAGCCTAGATTCGCAAACCAAGATAAACAAAGCGAGAAACCTATGTGGGAGTTGCCGCGAAGAAGGACCCATGACCGTAAACGAAGTAGGCTGCGGAATGCCGCGCCGGCCCGGCCACCCCGCACCCGGTGTGGGGCAGGCACCTAACTTGAAGAAACCCACCTCCTCGTTCCCCAAAGACCCAGGAACAAGCCAAAGCCCAGACCCCCCGAGCTGCCTGTTTGGTTGGAAACCATATTTGTCCTGTACCCTAGGGGAACGCAAGGTTGACCTTCGGGATCATATGGGGATAATAGTACCCCAACAGAATTAAAGGCTACCTACTCTACTACTAGGGAACTGTGCCTGAAGACATGGAGGAATCTTATGGTATCGTGGTACCTGCAGCCTGGCAACCCGCCACATAGGTGAATGGGCCTTCGGAGAGGCCTACAAACAAAATCCCGAAAAAATCCCACAAGTCCTGAACCACAAATTAGGTGTAGCCCTATAGATGACCAAACTCTATACCCCACCCTCCCAAAAACCAAACCCGAAAGCCTAAACCCCCGAGCCCACCCTTTCCAGCCGGAGCCCACCCCTAAACCGCAAAACCCTCACCCATGCAAAACCACAACAACCTCCTGGACGAGGCACCCATTTGCCAGATTGCCCTTGGCATGCTCTCCTACCGCCAACTCACCGAGGCTGAAGGCGACCTGGGCTAAAAAGCCTTCTCAATTCACAGAATAACAAAACTAGCAGTAACCATGACGCATAGCAGAGATGGATATACTTCCATGTGAAGGGGCCGATGGACGATGCAACGTTCGGTAGACCGTGAAAGAGCCTGGGGCTGAAAAACCCTTCATCGTTCGAATAAAGATTTGGGTGAGTAGAATTACGTAGGGACAAAACGGGGATAATGTGACTAGTTGTCCCTACTTCAAACAATGCAACCGGGCGGCGCTTACATTTGCGAACGGCACGGTGTCAAAGCCCATCGGAAGTTGCTGCTCCTGAAAGCTTCGGGTATCAACTGTGGTGTTTCTTTCACTTCTGGGACTGAACCCTGAACTGTTTGGGGTTTAGGTTCAGCTTCTAAGGTTTCGAGCATAAGCGAGTTTAGCACGGGGTGTGGGCCTACTCGGTAGCGAAGACCAAGGTAGTTTAGGTCGCTCGTAAGTTCTGAAAGGCAGAGCAGCTAAGCCGATGAACCGTCTGTTTGTTTAATACCCAAACCTCTGAACACCACGCTTACCACAATTCCTTGCACCTGCAAGCGGATTTTTCAAAAACATGACAACACAAAACTGTTATGTAAATATTACTGGGCGGTTAAAACACAAGAGCAAGAGGAAAGATCATGATTAAGATAAGGATGCGACATACCCCCAAAGCCAGAGAAGACAGGTCTTCTTGACTGGCATCTGATTGTACAGGGTTGTGGACACGGGGATCTTTATCTTGGCAGTGGGATGAAGCTGTGTTGCTTCTACTCGGGTTTGGGGTGAAAATCGTTGGGCTGCCTGCTGTGACATCGTTTGCAAGGATTGGAGGCTCGAGGCGTAGGCGTTGTCGGTCGCTTTGAAGGACTCCGGAGAGGATCTGAGTTGGCTTCTGTGGGGTGGCTGGCTGTTGCAATGCAGCTGTGCTTCCCAAATCAAACGTGAACCCTAAACCCCAAACCCTAAACCCTAAACCCTAAACCCCAAACCCTGAACCCTAAACCCCAAACCCTAAAGCCTAAAGCCTAAACCCTATCGGTTGGGAGTCGCTGCGAAGGGGGGATGGGGGGGCCAACTCCAAGGAGGGACGCCTGCTCTTCCTAGCAGTAAGGCAACTCTAGGGTTTTAGGGTTTTAGGGTTTAGGGTTTAGGGTTTAGGGTTTGGGGTTTGGGGTTTAGGGTTTAGGGTTTAGGGTTTAGGGTTTTAGGGTTTAGAGTTTCGGGTATATAAGGCTTCTATAAAGCTTCTATACGGTATATAGACATCTTCTATAAGGCTCCTATAACGGTAACTACCCACCTCAAAGTGCCCTGGACTAGGGACAAAACGTGATGTGACTTTTCTTTTCAACCCGGTTATAAGTGCTGCGGTTCACTAAACCATCGCCGGTTTTTGGCACATGAGGAGGGAGCACAACATGCAGTCGCCTGTGCATCAGTTCTTCAGGATGCTGACAGGTGCAGCGTCCCCAAAGTCTGTGGCCTACTAGAGGGGTCGAAATAACTACCAATAGTATGGGGGGGTGGGGTTCCTTCTTACAATTTTAGTATAGTATACCCCAAAAGAATATTCTAATTATTCAGGCCCCTACATTAAGCAGCCTGCTCACGTTCTTGTTGTTGGCCCCTCTACTTTCAGACCGCAAACGGCGGCGAGTCTCAAGACTCCAACTGATTAAGAAGCACCTTAAGAACCCAAATCCCAGTTTTTCGTAGGTTCTTATTATAAACCCTAATATGTGATTTATAGGGACCCTACAAAAAAGTAGGTTTTGGGTTCTTAAGGTAGATGCTACCGGGGTCGCGGCTGTAGGCCAACCCAACTAGGAGGCTTCGGAGGTTGCGGAAGCAAAATACACTTCCAGACATATGGGTAGTTCTCTAAATTAGGGTCCCCTTTTAGATCCCAGATATAGTACGGCACCCTTATAGAAGGACCCCCAAAGGGACCCTAATTTAGAGAACTACCCATATATGGAACTTGAATTGAGTCTCCCTAACCCTAGACCCTTAATCGCGAAGAATTATGCTTAAGGGACAATAGGAGGGACCCCTAGAAGGGACCCCTAATCCACATACCCTATATAACCCATATATACCCCTTAGATAGTCTCATAAAGCCCCTTTATAACCCCAAGGGTCCCTTTAAGGGTCCCTCCTTTAGCCCCTTGATATGTAGGTAATTCTTCACGGGCACACATATTAAACTCTAAACCCAACCCTGAAACCCTAACCCTAAACCCTAAATCCTAAACCCCCGAACCCTAAACCCTAAACCCTAAACCCTAAACCCTGAAACCCTAAACCCTCAAACCCTTACAGTCTGAAGCGCGGGCCTCCACCTGCCCATGCCCTGCTGGTCCAAAGTGCCGGGATTAGGGCTTAGGGTAAGGTTTGTGGTCTAGGGTTTAGGGTTTAGGGTCTAGGGTTTAGAGTCAAGTTTGTGGTCTAGGGTCTAGGGTTTAGGGTAGGGTTTAGGGTGTAGGGTAAGGTTTGTGGTCTAGGTTCTAGGGTTTAGAGTAGGGTTTAGGGTTTAGGGTCTAGGGTAAGGTTTGTGTAGGGTCTGGGGTTCAGGGTAGGGTTTAGGGTTTAGGGTCTAGGGTATAGGGTTTCTTGCCTGCCACTTAGCTAGGACGAGACTTTTCGCATTTCTATAAGTAATTATGAAAGAATGCAATCATAAAGGCTTGATAGTGAATTTATTATCTGGATTCATGCTTGAAATCTCCGGAACATTGATATCAGCCCTTATAAGAATGGAATTATGTTCATCAGGAAATAGGGTTCTATCATGTTATATCGCATTGCAGGCTGAAGTCAGAGAGCACAGCTGCAGTATGACGACTGGAGTATGTGTTACACTCCAGAAAGTGGCAGCTTGTACAGAGGCAACCTGCAGCGAGGGTTCGCCCTTAAGCAAAACCGCAGACGTAGTTCAAGATGACTCGGTCTGCAGTCGGCCCTAAATACTTTCAATTTGAAGAAGTTTTGGTTGGTCAACGACGACCACCGGCGCCGATTGCATACCTGCCTGGCTTGATAGGGGTGCGGCTCCCCGGGATGTCGCCGGGGCCTTGACAGATTCCGACTGCTGACCTGCCATGCAGCAGGCCAGGCAGCAAAACATCAAGCCAACCACCAGCAACACAGAGCCAATCACAGCAGCTATGGCCCGCCCATGATGGGCGAGGAAATGTAGCCGCGGGGCAAGGTCGGCGGTTCCATCCATGACCCACGTTCTGTAGCCGCTGGTCACTGCAAAGGTGGCATTGTGCCCCTCTCTGTCCTTGGCATAGAAGATTTCAAGTTGGGATAGGCTGACGCCGTGGTAGTCCAATGGTTCAGGAAAACAGCCAAACTCGTGGATCCACAGAGTCTCGGGGGTATTGGTGGCGACGTGGACGACGCTCAACGAATCCCGATGCTCTCGACAATCCACTCCTGCTTCCCAGGTCGAACCTCGGTGCTCTCTTACGTTGCAAGCACAAGTACCCCCTGCGTTCCAGATTAGAGTCGTATGGTTGGCTACACTCTGAATCCTATAAGCCCCGTCTCCTTTTATGGGCTTGTCTCAAAAGAGACGGTTTCGACTCTCACACTCGCACAAGGCCGGCAAGGCTCCACACAATCCCGTCACGCGAGCGGGCAGCGTTTAGAGTTTCGACTCACACACTCGCAACTGCAGGCGTGGCAATAAGTGTCCGAGATTGCTACCGTTTAGGGTTTAGGGTTTCGGGTTTAGGAGCACTAAGTTGCGAACTCGAAGTTGAACTGGCCGTCCACCAACATGCGATCCTCTGGGATCGATGCCGCCTTGCAGTTGTGGAAGACTAAGGAGCCTCCTATTCTCATGTAAGATTGAAGATTTAGGGTTTTAAGGTTTAGGATTTTAGGGTTTTAGGGTTTAGGGCTTAGGGTTTTAAGGTCTAGGGTTTAGGGTTTTCCTATAGTCTCCATTGTAGTTCCTGTTTAGGGTTACCTTATAGGATCCTTAATATAATATTGGTTAAACCAAAAAAAAAAAGGAACTACAATGGAGACTATTATAGGTATAGGGCTTAATACAGGGGCCTTAATAGCTAGAACCGGGCTTTGGGGCCCATTCTACTATAATCATACTACGGAGCCCCCCAAAATAGCATAGGTAATTGCTTGGGCCCTTACACTA
Source organism: Symbiodinium sp. CCMP2456 (assembly GCA_905221635.1). Classification (NCBI taxonomy): domain Eukaryota; class Dinophyceae; order Suessiales; family Symbiodiniaceae; genus Symbiodinium; species Symbiodinium sp. CCMP2456. The sequence continues at coordinate 9,151 of CAJNDV010031711.1, forward strand.
AGTGAAAGCTCGGGCTTCTCGTGGCTTTCCAAGCTACAGGGTGCCGTATTAAGAGTAGAATACCTAGGGTCCGCAAAGGGACTAGGATTTTGACACTTACCCATGTAGAGGCCTTAGTTCATAATGAGGACGGTCTTTGGGGGACATATTGTACTAGAAGGATAGTGAGGAATCTGAGGATTTTCGATTACTGTTGATTTTAGCCGCTATGTTAAAGGTTCCTGAAACATAACATCCTTGATATTATTTGCCACAAAAAGGAGCTCCCATTCCGATGAAGTCCCGCCTGACTAAGCCCGAGAATGCCGACAATGGCACCAATGCCAACGATCAAAGTGCCGACTCCAGCCAGCACCTTCGCACATAGTCTATATTATATATCCACATGATGCGCCAAACATACTTGTCTCAGTGTCGTTCAGCTTTCTTCGGGGATGCCACTACCCCGGACAGCGGAGTGGAGGAATTCGAACTTGAGCCCAGTTGGCTACAGGCTCAAGGTCCCCAGCCTTGGGTCTCAAAGGTTGGGGGGATGGAGTTTTGGGGCTTAGCGTTTAAGGGCAGGCAGATCTAGGAGAATCAGTCTTTATCCCCACGACTCGGTTACCAAGTTTACATTATACTGGGTTATCGAGACCATAAGTTTGAGGAGCGGTAACCCTCTGTATAGGTACAGGGGTGTCCTTAAGGGTTGTTGTGGGTGAAGGCTCGGGGTCTCTTTTAAAAATCTGAGATTTGGGTGGTTGTACTTCAGATCAAAACCTGCATGAACGCTTAGCATTCGGATTCCCTGGGGCTGCTTAATGTGGGGGGCCTTAATAATTAGGGCCAATTATATTTATACTATAATTACAACAAGGAACCCCCCCCNNCCAAAAAAAAAAAAAAAAAGCATAGGAAATTAGGCCCCCCATATATTAGGTAAGATATAGGGGAGATGGGTCCGAGACCCTGGTCCAATCTCGAGGTTCCCTCTTCAGACGTCCTCATTGAAAGCCATCACGAAATCCTGGTTGTTCGCGCAGTACTCCTGCAAAGGGACGAACCGACTTATAATCTAAAAACCCTCTTCTGAAACCTATACGGGAGCTTTCAGACCATGAGGGACACTACAACATTATAAAAAGTAGTGCCCTTAGGTAAAGCATTTCTTGGAAACTCCCACTTCCCCAGGAGGAAGAAACATTGCATGCTTCTGCTGGACGTTCAGGGTCTAATGTAGGGGCCTTCATAANNAATAGGGTTCTGGGGTATATTATACCCTAATTGTTCTTTTTAAAGCAACCCCAAAAATAGTATTGGTAATTATCTAAACCCCCATATTAGGCTTTTGAAGCCTTGTAGAACTCGATAACCCACACAACACACAAAGCCTTTGAACCCTGCAAGACCTCTCAATCGAAACCTGCTGATTTTCCAGCGCCTCACCCCACCCCCTCTCCAAGTTGAGGAAACACCCAAGTCCGAGATCCCGAAACCCTTTTTGAACGAGGTCTCTCTGAAGTGCCTCCAAGTTCCCTAAACCCTAAACCCTAAAACCCATGCTCTCTAAATCCTACAACCTGAAGCTCTGAATCCTGGACCAGCCCAGAGATCGTCATGTAGGGGCCTAAATCATTAGAAACAAGGCTTTGGGGTATATGGTACTATGATTAGGTTTAGGGTTCTGGGTTTTGGGTTTAGGCTAAACCCAAAGCAGTACTTATAGAACCCCTTCGAGTAACCTGTATAGGACCTCTTTAAAAGGAACCCTATTCTGGTTATTAAGGCCCCTACATTAAGAACCCACTAACCTCAGCGTTCAACCTCTTAAGGTCTTGGGAGGTTCCGGGGGTTTCAGCGTGAGCCCTGCGCAAATTATGGAATCCTTAAGGGAGGGGGGTCTAAGGGGGGTATATAACCCAGTAATCCCCAATTCTCCCTAGTACTCCCTTAGGTTCCCTAAAGCTTCCCAGGACCCTCCCCCCTTGAGCCACCCTCCCTTAAGGATCCAATAAGCAAAAGAAAGTCCCCAAGTCCAGGGGACGGGGGTCCAGGAAACGGACAAAATACCAAACACACACTAATGTAGGGGCCTTAAAAATTAGAATAGGGTTTTGGGCTCCTTCATCGCACTATTATAATAAGGTACCCTAAGAGTAGTATTGGTAACTAGTTCGGCCCATTACATCATCAACCGTTACTTCACCCCCCCAATCTCCGCCTTCTTCACAGCTATCATCGTCTGGCTCAGTGGCTGCACCCAAAGAAAGAAGGGTGCCAGCGAAAGAGTCGCCACCATGACAAAAATGAAGAGGCCTTCCTGAAGCAGAGTTTTAAGGTGTAGCGTTCGGAAGGAGTTGGTTTACATTGGTTTTTGCCTCTGCATCACTACCCTAAACCCGAAGCCGTTCGTTTTGAATCCAAGCTGGCATGCATTCGACGGACCCTAATCAAACCCCAAACCCTAAAGGCCGTAATTAAAACCCGAAGCACTAAGCCTCAATACCCGAACTCTCCGCCCTATACCCTCAACCGTCATGCATTCTTAGCAGGAGCGGCCTGGGCAAAGCGGTCTGCATGTCAGACTGAAATTTCGGTGTGGCCATGAGGGTTCTGAGTATTTTGACTACGTATTCTACTGGTCAGGATTGAAGAGATCTACATTTTTTGCTTGTCTCGGCACGCTTCATGAGGATGTCATTAAAATCATGAAAATGGAGCACCTGCGGGTCCTCGGACGACACATCAGTCAGCATGTCAAACCCCACGCAGCAGGACATAACACCTCAGCGCCTTTAGGCTTCCGGGCTCTGGCTTTGCTTGTGTATGTCGGGCTTGTGCGTTGCGAAATTGTAGCGTGGGTCATTCGTGTGTTTTGCAAGATAAACGGAAGTGTCAGGAAAATGTGCAAACCCTATAAGCCTTTATGAATTTTTTTGCAACACCCATGCAAGCCCTATAGCCAGCCGGACAGAACCTGAAAGGCGTCCCAAAAGCTGAAACTGTCGTGTTGATGGTCGGCCGGCCTATGGGGCAACCGACTGCAACTAAACCCTAAGTCTATACGGCTCTGTATACTGGTTCTGGAATACCGGTTCTACACCACGAGCCGAGAGGTATGGGCAGGGGCTGACCTGGAAAGCCGAATTTCAAAACTGCAAAGCCCGAAGAGCCCCATGCCATAATGCACACAAGACTTGAAAGGATGTTTGAGGTCCATTTACGGGGGGTGTCACCGCATAGTCGACCCCGAATGTAGAACCTGAGTCGTAAGATCGTTGATATGAAGACTCATCAAACAGAACCTTCAACTCGAATCCACCCGAAAAGAAACTTCATGACAAGCTTCCAGTTGACTTTTCGCGCGTGTGTACTTCACCTGGATAGCCTCCAACTCATAAATGGCGACCTGTACTTTCCTCGCAGGTGGGCTTTTGTGCTTACTTTGGTTTTTCTTGTATCTGAAGCCAATGTGTGGGGGTGGGCTTTTTTGGGACACGCGTCAGGGAATTTATGACTTCTATCCAACGGTGTCTAACATGTTGGGTGCTGAATTTTAGTGAGGATAGGGAGCTGCGAAACAACGGCTGAAGCAATGTCAGTATCGGGGTTTAGGAGTCGAGGGTGTCGGACTTGCATACGTGCTTCCTTTTTCGAAGGGCCTGAGACGTTTGTGCTGAACACCATCATGCGGGTTTGGCTCAATTTTATCTGTTTTGCACCTGTGCCAAGGAAGCCCATCCTATCACGAATTTTCGTGGTGACGAAGTCTTGGATGATACTGCAAGTAGCTCCGGCATTTACTTTATGATTGCTAATGAATTACCCGAAACCCAAAACTCACAAACCCTAAACCTGTGGAAGAGCCGATGCGGGACAACA
>CAJNDV010031711.1:13114-32508 GCA_905221635.1 Symbiodinium sp. CCMP2456
ACTCCCGTCAACAAAACCCTAAACCCAGTTGCAGAGCCGCCTTGAACATACACCTGTCCCGCGCAACAAAGGAGCCCTCATTTAGGGTTTAGGGTTTAGGGCAGTAAGCGGAATCTGAAGACTTTGCGGCTTAGGGCTTGGGGTCTGGCGCGTTTCCCTCCCACCTAGCTGACAGCTTACCCATAGGCCCTAAAGTAGTTCCTTTTTTGGGTTCATATATAGAATCCTATAAGGCAATCCCCAAAAGGAACTACTATGGGGCCTATGGGTAGGGTGTAAGGCTTCGGATTTTGGGTACAACGGCGGACCTGCCAAGCGAGGGGCAGAGTCGCATGGAAGTGAGAGCTATGCGGTCAAAAGTATATATGGACTGGGTACTGCCCCCATACAGTAACAGTCTATAATAAGGCTACTATTAAGGGCCTAATATATTCATAATACAAATCTTATCCAACTGTTACTGAGTGGGAGCAGTACCCAATTTAGGGAACTGATTCCAACTCCAGGCAAGACATCTTGCGCGAGGAGCCCATCATAGGGACTTCAGCTAAGTATGTGCGGCCCATTCAGATGGGCTAGCCAGCAGGATGCTGGGGTAACAACTGGGCTCCAAAAGTGAAACTTACGCATCATAGTTAATAAGCCAACTCTGGGTGGGATAGTTTAATCAACACTCGGGCCCGCCGATATTGCTAGTTCCTATTTTATACTGAACACGAGCCGGACGCTCAGGTAAGTTGAGCCAGCTTATCTGTGAGACTTGTGTCGGCAAAGCTTGATACCTGAATCCCTGCTGTCCACTTACGGTTGGAGGTACAACAGGCAAAGAGCCACATATGGACTTCCGAATAGTTGTACATGTCCACACCCAAGCTGCCTCACAGCTTTCCCTGCACGCCCAGACGGAGTATTGTGGAATCAGCGACCGGGCGGTGAAGGGTGTTACACAGACATCAATTGCCGAGGTGGAAGCCAAGGCCTTGCGTCATCATCCCTACGTGCTTGCCCTACAGGCGGTCGAGTCTTATACCTGCCCTCGCTCCCCCATTCCACCGTGAGAACCCACACCACGAACCCCCGGTCCAGTGCTGATGGAATGGCAAAGCAGAAACCTGGATTCGCCCGCCGGCCACACTGCTGTGAGGGCAAAGAAGAAGGCTGGGCATGTGCCCACGGCCGTGTGCCCACCTTCCTCATCGCCACTCAGCGTCAGCAGGCACAACTTACATGCACTGAACAAGTACGTACATCCTGGATTGCCTGCGACGCGAACACTCGTGTGACACAGACTTCTGCAGGACGGAGATGGTCGTGGGATTTGAACCCGCTGCGCGTCTGGTGATGTTCAGTGCGAGCGGCCCAGGTACAATTTGGATGTTTCGAAACGCAGATTCTATCAACAAGAAGAAATTTGGTGCATGCTCTGATGACAGAATGCAACTGTACGGTGCACGCAGCCCGGCCAACGTCCCTCGTAGCACATTGCACTCGGGGCGAGATGCCCAAGGCTAAGTGCGCACAATCCTCATGATTTTACCCTAAACCCTAAACGGGTGCCCTCAGCGCGGAAGTCGAATCCGCCGGCCCAGGGGCGTAGGGCGAAGTCAATATACTATAGTTTGACGTAGTATAATGTAGTATAATATTATATACTATGCTGCACTATAATAAAAATAGTATGGACAACTTCAAGTCATATTTTCGGTTCACACGCTGCAACATTTTCCGGATGCAAGAATCCGGCAAGTGAGAAGTACCGGATGTGACCGGTCCACCGTTTCGGCGCTGAGTTTAGGGTGCAGGGGTCGATGACTTTATAGGGTTTAGTGCTTAGGGGTTCAGGCTCAGGGCTCCAGGTGTATGGCTTTTAGTTTGATGGTTTGCCTTAACACTTGGCAAGTCGGACTTTAAAGCCTACCGTGGGCCGTCAAATCTGGGCGTGATCCTGCCACGAGCTCCCACACCCCGAGTTCGCTCGAAACCTTGCTCATTTCTAGAGTAAAGCCTAAGATACCGTAAGTATTCAACCTCCAAAACCAAAGTAGAAACCCCAAAAACCCTAAATATCCCAATCCCTCGGAGACTCTCCAAAAGCGCTGGAGACTCTACGACGCCCGAGTGTCTTGGGCAGCAATGATGCGAAGATCATCTCATCGATTTCAAGGATTGCCTTAATATTTATTTGTTTACTTATTTCTGTTCATATCTGGTTTTATATGGTGCATATTTAAATGGTTTAGCTCCTGGTTTTAAATCTAATTTTAAATACCAGCGCCGGCACTGGATGCGTTTTTTTGCGCTTATACAGCGAAGGGTAGAGGAGGGTTGGTTTAGGGCGTAAGGATATCGGTTTTGGGTCTGGGGTTAGAAATCGAAATTATTTTTGGGGCGGGGGGGGGGGGCGTACGAAACCTGAGTTCACAAGCAGCAGGGCATAGACTCGAAATGCAAACCAGGAACCAACTCCAGAACCGCTGCCTGCAAAGAAGCCCTGATACCAACTGCCACACAAAAAAAAGCCGTCCAGCCCTTACTAATACTAAGCCTACTGACTTTCTCCACTTCCACAAACTGAAGGACCCTGCCTATCAACTGCGTGGGCCCACACCCCCAAACTCCTTCGGGGAGGATCAGCTGTAAGATCTTTCTATCTTTCGTACAAGTTGCGCCATCATTGCACAGACGCCATGCTAATCTTCTCTGTACCGTTCCCAATTTAACCGAGGTTTAAGTTTAACATCTTCTTACCATCCTGGTGTTGCTGCGGGTTGATGTCAAGCAAAAACACATGCACAGTGAAGCCCATCACACATGAGCCCTTGTTTGCAACTGGCTTGCAACGCGACGCCAGGACAGCTGACTCGTTCCCTAAACCATAAACCTCTAGACCCCCTTCGAACCCCTAGACCCCTAACCATGTGCAGTGAAGCCCATCATAAGTAGCTGAGCCCTAAACCCCTTCCGTGGTTTCAGCAGTCCCTCGGACTGGGCGAGATTTCTACAAATCGCAAAAGAGTGCAATGTAGAGAAGATTGACTGAACCGTTAGACTAGAGTTTTCGGATTTCTATACCCTTTAGCCTACAAATTATAGGGCTTTGGGGCTTCTATTCTGTACTTAACTCATGAAGCCCCTTGGACCATAGTACTCCTCATTGTGTAGACCCCCGTAGTCAGGGGCAAGGCTTGCGTTCTTTGCCTCCTGCTGATACTAGTGCAGACCCGAGCCCTGCGGTTGCACAGATGACCCCGGATCTCACAATCCTATTGAACATGGCTGTTTCAACAATACTTTTATCGCAAACCGAAGTGTATCGCAAACCGAACCGGTTGTATCGCTGATTATTTGGCCCCGTACCGAACCGATCGAACCGGTCCGTACCGCAGAATAGCAAACACACACCCCGCCAGCCACACCAGCCACACATAGCCACCCACACCCCCACCAGCCACACAGGCCCCCACACCAGACCAGGAGGCGGGCTGGAGGCGGGTGAGTCGAGAAGAGGATGGTGGAGTGGCTGGAGGGAGGGCGGGTGGCTGGAGGGGTTGGGCGCAGGTGGAGGTGGAAGGGCTGGAGAAGCGGATGGGCGGGTGGGCGGTGGAGGCGGAGGTGAGGTGCTCTGGAGGCGAAGGGAGGCAGGCGGATGGCTGGGATGGGCGGTTGGAGGGAGGCCGTAGGCTGTGTGGCTGGCAGTGGCTGGTGGCGGCTGGCGTGGCTGGTGGGGGCCTGTGTGGCTGGTATTCGGTATGGCGTATCGCCACCGAATTCCGAACCGAAACTCCGCAATACTTACTTGCATGCAACACAGATACCGCAAAATACCGCATACGTATCGGTATTGGTCGAACCGCCCGGAACCCTTATCAGTAATGCCCTTATAAGCGAATAGCGAAGACCTGTAATTCTGCCTACAAGGTGCGCCCAACGCGACTGCGTTGAGGATCAAGTCTGCAATGTTCCTGGCAGGCTGCACATTTCACCTACCCGGTGCTTATATGGAGTGCATGTCCAAAACCTGCCTAGAGACTAGAGCCCAGCAAGGGAATGTAGCTGGTGTAGGCTGGAGATGCTCATTGACATTCCCCAAGTCCGGAACCCTGAGCATACAGAGTCTAGCTTCAGCGACTCGACTGTCGGGAAGGTTTCGGAGGGGAAGCTCTATCAATAGCTCGCCTGTCTCGTGCTTTGAGCCTTTGAGCTATACGACAGCTCCCCAGCCGCAACTACTGACTGTGACCTGGGGACCCTGTTGAAATCTGAGGGCCGTTTTACCTATAGGGCTGTGAGATCATCGTTTTAAGACGCGATTCGAGCTAAGTCCGGCTACAAGACACGCCCATCTGCAGCAGGCGATATGCCAGATGCCATCATCGGGAGGCATTCCCAGAAGGTCATCCTAAACCCCGAAAGCCCCAAGCATAAAAAGCAGAAATGGAAGCTCGACACCCAAAAATCACCCCGCCGCTCACTGTACGGAAACGAAAGTCCTTAGGCATCCCAAACTATGAAACACACCTGCTGCAATCCTTGTTTTAGTTCTTAGTTCTGATGGAATGAAGCCGGCGCTACGTTACTCCCTAAACTCTGGGCATCATGGCCTTCAAAAGGAAGCACTCAAGCAGCCAGGGCTTGATCTACACGGAACCGTGCGCAATTGCGAGTTCAAGTTCCGGGAAACCGAGGCGACCCGGGCCCAGAAAGCAGCCACAATAACAGAACTCAGTAGTCCGATAGCAACACCTGACCGTCAACAGTCGCTCAACACTCACAAAAACCGTAGCAACGGAAATGGCATGAAATGGCTACCGGATTATCAGTAGCTGGTAAGTTCCATCATCATGCTCGTCATGTACTCCTAACAGAGCCTGAAACTAGCAGTTACCGCTGGGCACCAAAGTCCCCACCCGTCACAAGTGCTCAGAACCAGTTTCGCGTTTGGCACACGTGCCAAGACACGTGGTCCGCGCCAGCCACTGGATGCCCGCATAGAGCAGGCCTCTTGTACATCGGGCGTTTGGGTGCTAAGTTGCCATGGTAAAGAAACCATTCGATGTTGATCTAATATTCCCATCATGGAAATTTCGCAACTACGCTCTTGCGAGAACGCTGTAACTTTTTTGTTCACGCATTTTCGGTCGTCAGAAGTTGCATGTATAGGGCTGCAAGCTGCACAAGTCAAAAGTTTCGAAAGCTTATGGTTTAGGGCTGCAGGGTCCCAAAGCTTGGGCAAACAAAAGTCAGACGAGGGTTCTGGAACGCTTTATACCACAAGTCTTTTCAGGGAAACCTCGGACTAATATTACCTCCGCAAGTCTCGCACGGATGGCATGCCGAAGAAAGCATTCTCTCTCTCTCTCTCTCTCTGTCTCTCACACGGACTCAGTCACCTGTCAGCAGGGCAGAAAAAAAATTAATGGGGAAGGTGATATCCAGGCTGATGCTTGGTAGAAGTATCGCCGTCACAACTGATCACCTTCCACAGCGTATTCACTTCTTCTTTGGGTCCGACGACGACACGACCACGCAAAGAACCCCTATGCAACTCGAACCTTGCTCACGGATCCTTGTTTCAATTCGCACAACTGGGCGACTCTAAGTTCAAGCGACGGGCGTTGAAACGGAATCTTTACAACAGTGCTCCCATTCACGATTCCGGAGAAGGCGCCTTCAACAAAAGCCGCAGTGCTGAGTGCCCAGGCTCAAACACGGCTACACCACGAGTGCAGGGTACGCCTGAAGGGGGCTTTACGACTGCTGGGCTTGGGGCTCATGAGCACTACTCCTGTTCTGAGTACCCTCGCCCCTACTACTAGGGTTTAGGGTTTCGGCTCTCACACTCGGTTTAGGGTTTAGGGTTTAGGGCTAGACCCGAACTTTAAAAAAAAAACGGCCAGGGCCCTAAAGCTCGCGCAGAGCCTATCAACCCTGTTGGAGACCTTGCGACACCTGAAATGTAACCCCAAACCGTAATCCATTTCCAGTGGCCTTAGTATTTAGAACAAGGCTTTGGAGCATACTACAAACGGATGGTAGGTAATAGCAACCCTCCTCAGGAGTTCTTACTAACTACTCAGAAACCGATATGACTTGACGTGTTTTAAGCGAAAGCAGGCAAGATGCAGCCCGCCACAGCAGTCCTGGCCAGCCGGAGGGTCAAGTACCTGAGTATCTAGAACCCCAGTCAACTAGGAAGAAAGACCACATATAGGAGCTTTAGTACTTAGAATAGGGTTTTAGGGCCCATCATACTACAATTATAATAAGGAGCCCCCAACATAATGTAGGCCATTCTTACCGTTTTGGTATTGGGTGGCTCCACAGGGAGCCTAAGCCCACAAAACATGCGAAAAAAGGGCCCACTGGGCGGCCCGTTTCGGAGCCCAGAACCAAAAAGCCATACAAAAGCCCAAAACCTTGAAACCACAAATTCATAATGCCGCTCCTACACCTGATGACCTGAGCCCTGCATTTCCGAGACTATTCCGAAATGCCCGAACAAATCCTACGAAATCCTGTTTTGGGGCTTGTCTCTACCACTTCTCACCTACTGATAAGAGCCTTTAAACAAACCCAATATCCTGCAACCGTGGAGCCCCCCCCCTACACTCTAAACCCCAAACCCTTTTTCTGAGCAGGGGCTGCAGCGCACATTGCCCTGATCGAGGAGGCAGTAAACCCTAAACCCTAAACCCCAAACCCGACACCCAAAATCCTAAACCCTACCCTCTCAACCCTAAACCCCATGAAGCCCTTTTTTTACACAGGCTTGATTGGAGCTCGCCCGATAAAAGCCCTGATCTCCAAACCCTGGGCCCTAAGCTAGCAGAGCCTCCCAACTTCCCTCCCAATCTCGAACCGGGTTTGGGGGTTTAGGGGTTTAGGGTTTAGGGGTTTAGGGTTTAGGGGTTTCAGAATTCCGGCCTTGAATAACGGTATCTGTAGAGTGCATGAGTGTACGGGGTGGCCCGAAACCCAAGACCCAAAACCCTGAGTCCAACATAATTCCCTTGCAAAGGATTTCTTATAACCTCTACCTTAAGAACCCAAAACCCACTTTTTGGTAGGTTCTTATGAAAAACCCTAATATGGGATTTATAGGGACCCTACAAAAAAGTAGGTGTTGGGTTCTTAAGGTAAACAAGTAAGAGCCGAGGAGCACTCCCAGACGGCTCCAGGAAATGGTTACGAAGCCTTGCCGAACCCGGCACCCTAAACCCTTAGAACTCAGGGTTTAGGGTTTAGGGTGCAGGGGGCTCTAAACATGCAGGACCTCGGTTGCTTAGGGTTCATTGATAGGGTTTCAGAAAAGGCTCCTAGAGTGCTCCGGGAATTGTTGGCAGTACAGCATGGGAGGGCTCCTTCTGAGTGTTGGGAAAGGACAAAAGCAACGCTGGAATGTAGGACGATAAACAACATGAAGCAACGGCAACCTACAAAAAGCTATGATGACAGGAGCCATATCAAGACTTTGCTGTTCGAAGTACATAGTGCACCTCCACGACTACGACCACGACGAAGACGGCGGCTGCTGCTACTGATGCTGCTGCTGCTACAACGACAACGACAACGGCTCCTACTACTGCTACACTGCTGCTACATCTTCCTGAGAAGGAGAACATCGAGACTCGGACATACCGCTTGCAACAGCAGTCTCAACGATTCGGCGCCGCATGCGATGATGCCCTCGGTTTAAGTTCAATGTGCCGCAGATGACTTCCGATGCCCTGCTTGCCGTTTACCACACGGATGCCATCTATGAATGTCAGCCAGGCCAGCTAATGGAAACCCTCATGAAAAATCTTTTTCGGCTACAACTGTGACCGGAGATGGCGTGGAATCAGTGGGAATCATCAAGTTATTTTTTCAGTGAGAATCTGTGAAGGAAGGGATTCGTTGGCCGGAACCACTCCCAACCCGCTTATATACAGGTTTCTCACAGATTTCTCACATCTTTCTCCCCGCTTTCTCACCGATCACCTGCGACCCACAAACTTCCCCACAGGTTTCTCACACGATCCTCACAGCCTCCTCTCACAGACCCTCCCGACTCACAATTTCTCACAAGATTGGCACAGAAATAAGTATTTTGCTCCACTCCAGGCATTCCAAGACCCCGGGTCACAAGACTACAAAACTAACCTCGCAAACAGCTACAGCTAAGGCCCAGGCGACCAGTCTTGAAGATCGTCACATGCGCCCGTGGAATCTGCAAAGCTGCCTTCAGAAACAGTCGCCGGCAGGTGAAGAGACAATACCATGAGAGCTCCCACAACTCCAAAAATCCGAAAAAAGCGTCAGTGGCATGCTTGACCAGGGTATGCGTGCATGTGTGCACATATGCAGTGTGTGTCATAGAGCTTTCAGAGATCACCACTATTGATTGTGGAGCCGAGCAGAACAGAAGAGATATTCTAGCGTTGGGTTTCCGTATGCTTGGTAGTTGGTAGTCCTGGGCGCTGAAGACCTGACTGAAAACTGAACTTCTTCCCCACGCATGGCTGCTCGAGTTGCAGCTTCAAGGGCTAAGTAACTTTCGGTTGTGAATCCTATGAACAGCAGTGGATCTACAAAGGCTAAGACTCTTAGTTCGAGAATCGCTGCTACGAGTGTTCGGGGCGCGCCTCGACAGAGACCCAGATGGCTCGAAACTCTTTGCAGAGGTAGATGCACCAAAGCCTCAGCAGGGGTAGGACAGAAGACATCACTGATGGCAAGGGTCCCCGGAAATTCAAACCCGCAAACGCCGCTTAGGCTAAACCCCAACCCTAAACCCTAAACTATAACCCAAATAGGTTTTTTAAGGTTTCAGGCGGAATCTCAGGCTGAATCTTTTGTGAAGACGAGCAAGGATCAACATGCGACTCGGTTTTTTTCAGGGTTGAGAGCTTTAGGTAACCCCAAAGAAGCCCAAATCCGAATAAAGAAGCACGTGTAAAGGCTTGGGAAACACTTATAGAACCCTGATAAGGGTGACGCCCCCCCCCCCGATCCGACAAAGAGCAGGGCCAGGGAGTATGTGATGTCTACATACTATAGTAGAATAGGATTTAGTAGGATATTTAGGGTTTGGGTTTAGGGTTTAGGGTTTAGGGTTTCTAAGATAGTACAGTAGTACAGTATGCTACCATAATGTATGACAGTGGACTGGAGCTTTGGTAAGTGAATGGCAGGGCTTTTGAAGATGAGCTGTTGGGATCTAGGGGTGAGGGTGGCCGGGGCGCAGGGTCCGAGTTCCTTGAACCCTACCCGAATACCCATCATTCCTAGACCCTAAACAGCCCTGAAAGCCCTGAAAACCCCTAAACCCGCCCAAACTAGCCCTCGTCCCCTCGGCTCGGCAAGCAACTGCCAAACTCCTAAACTTCTTAACTCAGAACCCTGACTTAAGATGCAGCGTGTCTCATTCTTTGTAGGCCGTTTTCGAAACGCAGCGTTTTTTCCCAGGGTTTCAAGCTCAGGAGGTAGGGACTTATGCTCCACCGAACCCTAAACCCAAACCGCTAAACCCTAAGCCCCAAATTCCAAACCGAACATAACCGAACCCTAAACCCTAAACCCCAAGCCCTAAACCGAACCCTAAACCCAAAACCCTAACGGAACCCTAAACCGAACCCCAAGCCCGAAACCGAACCCTAAACCCTAACCGAACCCTAAACCGAGCCCCAAGCCCTAAACCGAACCCTAAACCCTAAACCGAACCCTAAACCCTAAACCCCAAGCCCTCAACCGAACCCTAAACCCCAAGCCTAAACCGAACCCTTAACCCTGAACCCTAAACCGAACCCTAACCGAACCCTAAACCGAGCCCTAAACCCTAAACCCTCAACCCTAAACCCTAAACCGAACCCTAAACCTTCAACCCTAAACCCTAAACCGAACCCAGAATCCCGAACCCTAAACCTTCAACCCTAAACCCTAAACCGAAACCTAAACCCTAAACCCTAAGCCCCCTAAACCGAACCCAGAATCCCAAACCGAGCCGCAAGATGCAGAGCCCGGAGAGGATGGTGCCAGGCTGCAGGTTGCTGGGCTCCTTTCTACAAGGTTGAGAGATGTGGGTTTAGGAAAATTAGGGTTTAGGGTTTAGGGTTTAGGGTTTAGGGTTTAGGGGAATTTGGGTTTAGGGTTTTAGGGTTTAGGGTTTAGCAATTTGGGTTTAGGGTTTAGGGTTTGAGTAAATTAGGGTTTAGTGTTTCGGGAGTTTGGGTTTAGGGTTTAAGGTTTAGGGTTTGGGGGGTTTAGGGTTTTGGAATTTAGGTTTAGGGTTTGGGGTTTAGGTAACATAGGGTGTAGGGTTTGGGGTTTAGGGTTTCAGGAAATTTGGGTGGTTTTCGGGTTTATAGGGTTTAGGCAAATTCGTGTTGAGGTAAATTAGGATTAGGGCTTAGGGTTTAGGGAAATTTGCGCGGCTTATTGTTTATTTTTTCAGGAATTGGGCATCATCCGGAAAGGAATTTATACTGTTTATCGGATTTGGCTTATTGGCCTTCATTCTGAAAGGAAACTATATGGGATGTTGCTACCTGCGCTTTGGTATCCTTGCTGAGTTTTTTGGAGTGGAGCGGGAGGGGGGGGGGGCAAACACACACTTGGGCTAGGGGTATCGTATCTGAACAGTGAGAATGGAAGCTTTAGGGCCATTCTACACGGACCATCCCTGCCTGAAGGTGATAGAAAAGGGAACCCTTGACGACTTTGCCGGAAAGTCCCATCTTGATGCCACAGATTCTTGGTGTTTCAGGTCTCTCTGCGAGTTTCACTCCGGAAAAGAAAGCAGGGCTAATGCCTTAAGTCGCAAACGCTGGCATCCAATTCGGATGGGCAATCCATGCTGCCATCTATCTATCCATCCATCTATGTACTGTGTGTCTATACTGGTTCCCTGTTGGTGCTAGATTTGAAATCGTTTTAAATCCTTACTGGGTTTGGTTTTATTTAAGAAATATAAAGTAGTAACTAGTAGCCAATAAGGGCCCAGGATTAAAAAAAAAAACAACTAGATATGTATACATATATATATATATATATATATATGTGTGTGTGTGTGTGTGCTATACAGATACAGATACACACACGCACACACACACACACACTCACACTCTGACACTGTGTCGCCCTTGGCGCCCAGAGCTTGACAAGCAATCCGAAGCAAGTGCCCCGCAGTCGAAACCTTCACCCAACTCGAAGGCAAAAGAAAAACAAAGAGCATCTTCCAGGCTTTCTTTAAGGGCTCCTCTTCTGGGTTCCCCCCCCCAAAAAAAAAAAATCAAGGCTTTCTGTAAGGGCTCCTCTTCGGGGTTCCTTTGATGAGGAAGGCCTAGGGCTGCACATTAAAGATGGGTGTAACAAACTCCTGAAGCAGCAGAGGAAGCCTTACCATGCTTCTGGGCTCTTTTGGTTAAGGCCCTTTGTGGCTTTGTTTAGGGTTCAGGGTTCAGGGTTTAGGGTTGCCGGGTTTAGGGTTCAGGGTTCAGGGTTTTTTTCTTGGGCTTCAACTGCAGCTCTGGATTCGAAAGGGTCGCTGTTCGTGCCGATCCCCAGAAAGCTGTCGATCTCGCTGAGAAGGTTTGCTTGCACGGTCGACCTGACTGGAGGTGACAAGCGGGGATTTGCAGGACCCAATGACCTCAACACGTATGCTGCATGGGGTTCGACACAGTTAACAGAAATTAAAAAAGCCCTGATATCGAGCATAAAGTCTTTCCCCAATCCTGAACCCTCAACCAGTAAGCCATGTGTGGTTGGGGTTTTGTCTTTGAGGCCTAAGGAAGAGAAAACACACGGGCCAAAGCAGTGCTCATATGCAAGCCTTCGAAAGTGAAAAGGGGAGCAAAGCATACACGCTGTCGGGTCTATACTGGGGCTTTGCTGACTTTGGCAAAAGATGAGGGTGTGTTTTGGGATGCACACTACTGGCAGACTGGCTGGTCGTACAGTTGACGTCATAGGATGGGCCTTTGGACTCTCGCGGCTCGGGCAATGCGGGCGAGGCTTGTCCGGTTCGAAGGAGGCATTGGTCTGTAGGGTGATTGGGGGCATCTTTGCTTACTTCCCCAATAGGCCAGGGAAATAAAAGGTTAAACTTTCAGATTACTACTAAATCATAAGATTAAACTTTCAGATTACTACTAAATTACAAAGAGCCCAAAAAGTTTCAAGGTTGGGTATTGGGTCCCAGCTTGCCCTGGGCCCACATGAAAGGAGACGCTGGTTCGAAAGCGAGCATGCTGAAGTGGAAGCTGCGTCATAAGTCATAATATCACCGGAAGATGATACTCCATGGGAGTCGGAGTCACCAGCGCCGCCATAAGGCTAATCCTCAAAGCCCGAATCAGAAGAGCCTTGCTTACACAAGCCTTGTTAGGGTTTGAAGGAAGAAGCTAGATTCCTCTCCGGCGCAACCGCCAACCGGAGGAACTAAACCAAGCATAACAAAGCAGCTAGGTAGCTGAATCAGCGATCCATCGCCATTACCTGCATGCGCAGGTTCTCTTCTAAGGCGGAGGTCCGTTTCTAGGGTACATGGTCGTTTGATGAGAAACGGTGTCCCATGGAGTGCACGTACCTGGATGTAGCTATTGGGGGAACATCCCTCGCCCTGAACCCTAAACCCTATACCCTAATAGGGTTTAGGGTTTAGGGATGCATGCCATGTCTGATCCCGTGAAACCCAAGGCTTCCAACCTCGGCTTTCAAACCCCACGGCCTTTAGGGTTTAGGGTTTAGGGGTTTAGGGTTTAGGGGTTTAGGGTTTAGGGTTTAGGGAGCTTTAGGGCCTGAGGTTTGGGAGTTTGAGGTACTGACAGTACCTATAGTCTCCATTGTAGTTCCTTTTTTTGGTTGAGCCAAATTTACATTTAGGATCCTGTAAGGTAACCCCGAAAAGGAACTACAATGGAGACTATGGTAGCCCCCACCTCCTTGAGTGCTGGACCTTCGTCAGGCGCGGGGCAGCCCACACCCTTAAACTCTGAAGCCCCCCGAAAGGTGCAGTTCCTCTAAGCTTTCGGGCGAAACAAGGTTTAGGGTTTAGGGTTTAGAGGTTTAGGGTTCAGGGTTGCATGTCTACACTGGCGAGGGTTCAACAGTAGAAGCTCTCTTGTCGCTTTTCCAACACGACAAACACGGTCTCAAGGTGTGGGGCTTCTTTGAGGGCTTAGAATTCCTGAAAGGGATCCTAGGCCCCTGCATCCCTAGCAGCATTTCCTCGGGCTCCTGGACTATTGGGCTTTAGGCTGCCTTAGTAGTTCGAGTAGGGTTTTGCAGCATAAGCAAAAACCGAGTATAACGGGATCTTTCTGTTGACCTTTCTTGACCTTTCCGACCATCAACTCTGACAAAATATCAGCCCTTTCTGCTGCTTGGCAACAGACTCTGGATGCCAAACTGGTGTCGGCAAGATCCTCGTGGATTTTTTTCAATAACTAGGGGTCGAAGGGTGTTGGAGGTGTTGGACGCCAAAGAACGCAGACAAATCCAGATCCTTCCTGCTAGTGTGACAATGCGCTGCCAGGGGTCATGGTTTGCAGATCTTGGGTTGAGGGTTTAGGGTTCAGGGCTTAGGGGAAAAGGGATACAGAGCCCCAAACATCTTAGTCTGGCTTTGTGTCAGCAACTGAAGAGTCCGCCGAAAGCACCACCCCGAATCGCATCCATGATTTCTGAAGCCTGGAACAACTCATGGTACTGCAAGGGCCGGCCTTAATGATTAGAATGGGGACTTGGGGTATATTATACTATAGTTATAGTAAGGAACCCTCAAAATAGTATATGTAGTTATTCGGGCCCCTATATTACACTTGCATTCTGCCGCTGCTCCTTGTATTTTGAGTCATGGGCGATGTTGGCACGCCAGGTCCTTCAACAAGCACTGTCGAAATGCTGATGCTTAATAAAGAGCCGAAGTCAGTAGAGATAAAGCTTTAGCACCGCGGACATCGTTCGAAACAAGCTGAGGCAGATTAGTTTGTGGCTCTGCTAAGGTCATCTGCATCGGAATCATGGTACCTCGGCCTTGAAGCCCCAGCTCCAATCGAAACCATCATGCCTCCATGCATCCTTGAAACGCCAACCCGGATCCATACCGTCCATACCTGCTAAGCTTCTTAACCTGCTCCCCCGAGCCCCACGTCCTTGAATCCAAAAGTCCCAAACCCTAAACTCGATGCCCTAAACCCTGAACCACTATACTCCATCGTCTAAGTACCCTCGAGTCCCTAGCGAACCCCTAAATGCCTCCAAATCCCAAGACCGTCGTCCCTCAACCCTAAACGTGAAACCCTGTGCTCCTCGCGATCTGTATTTCAGACTCGAAGGGCTCACCCAAGAAGCTGGGGCTCAAAATGACCAGCACGAAGAGACACTGCATAAAGGCACCTGGGCGTTTAGAATTTATGGAGCATAGGCGCATAGGGCTTGTAGGGCTCAGAGTTTCGGAGTTTTCTGGGGGCCCAAAAGCATGTAGAATCATAGCCTTCTTATAGGCTAGGTGTTGCCCTGCTTTTTTTGGGTAGTTTTTGGGGAGTTAGTTTTTCCCAAGTTTGGTTCAGCTCCGGACTCGAAAACTCAGGGCTGGGATCTGAGGTACGGCGTTGTGGCGGGCTATTTGGGGTAGCCGGTTTGTTCGTGAATTGTGGTTTAGGGTTTAGGGTTTTAAGGTTTTAGGGTTTAGGGAAATCCCTAGCCCTAGAATTGGGTATAAGTCTGAACCACTTTTGCATCTGGCTTATTCCGAAACCACAAATTCTCCATCACGTCTTGAACCTTTGAAGCCAGCATGGGCCTTGAACCCCACACCGCCAAACCCCAAACAATTCCAGGACTTGTCCGTACCACTCGGAAACCATCAATGGCTGAGTCGACCGTCTTTGCCCCATGTCGGGCCGTTGCAGAAACGAGTCCTTGTTGACTGCCACGCGACCGACAAGTCGCACGGCAAGCAGTGAAAGCCGAGAAGCTCATGCAAGCGAGGATCAACGTCAGCAGGATGTCCAGCCAGCCTTGATGGGTTTAGGGTTTAGGGTTTCGGGTTTAGGGTGAGTATCGGGTTGCCTCGTTCACAAACGAATTAATTAGAGGTGGCTTCGGGTGTTAGGCTTTCCTTGACATCATCTGCCCTTTGAGTCCGAAGCCCTAGCAACATGTGCACAACAATAGCGATAAGGGCAGCTCCCAAGCACATAGGACAAGTAAGAGCCTTAGACTAGAAATGTGAGGACTGCCACACCTGGGGGTCTTCGGATCCAAAGGCTGCATGGGGCCATGCTTTCGAACTTGAAACAGGCTTGATGCCGACGCACATCTGAGAGACTTGGCCAGTATGTCATGCGAAGCTTGCAAGTGTTCATTCTGCAGTCATGGCTCAATTTGGGGGTCTCTCTGCCCAGATTCTTGGATCCGCTCTTACATCAAAACATGCTGACGAAACCGCTGCCACGTGGCCAGCATCAGTGAAGCCCAGGACTAAGGCCACGTTCCACACCTGGAAGTGCAAATTGCGTGACCATCTCTGCACCGTCACTGCTTTGGGCTGTTTCTGCACGCGGCACTGCATGTTCTCTATGTGCGAATGTATACAGACGTATGTACATACGTACATTTTGCTTCTGGGCGCTGGACGCGCACACCCGCTATGCAGCTATGCATGCCGGACCACCGAGCTCTCTCTCCAAAGGACGTCTGCGCATACATACGGTCTTCATTCATACACCCGCACACCTCTCTCTGTCTCTCTCTACTCTACGTCCACGTCTCAGTGTATGCACACATCTCTGTCTCTGTGTGCGTGTGCATGTGTGCGTGTGTGCACTCGAGTAAGGTGCAGTTCGCCTATTTCGTCGCGGGCCCTGACACTCTCCAACACTTGCGCCCCGAAAGCCTCTTGTCCTTGAAGCCCAAAGGCCCGAAATCAAACACCCTCAGGCAAGGCTCAGTCTCCGCAAAAGGTATCGGCTCTTCGTCCTCTTCCTGCTCCTCCTTAAGTCTGAGTCTGGTTACGCAAAGCCAGAGGAGGATATAACGCGACCTTCTTGCATTCGGGGCCGATAAACCTCGAACAGGGGCACCCCTAAAAAGCCAGGGATGAATGTGTAGCCATCTGAAGGCATTTGGGGCCACAGCAGACATGGAAACAAACCGTGGAGCTCATGCTTCACACAATGCTCCGCTGGCGTCAACCCCAAGGTTTCCTACTGTATCTGCATATGGGGGGTTTCCGAAAATATGGGACCCTAACATAGTACCCTGACTAGTAGGATCCTTATTATAAGGACCCGCAAAACAAGGTACCCCTCATCTTCGGAAACCTCCATATCCTCCCACTGAGTGTGTGCCATAGCGGGCAGCCTATGGGCACACCTCGCGAGCAGATATCTCGTTGTTCAAGAATCACACGAAGCACGGAGCATGTTTCTTTTGCGGCTGCCCATGCTTCACTGTAAATCTCCCAGCACGGGGCGGTTGAATGGAACACTGCATTTCATGGTACAACAATGGACAGACACCATGCTGCTCTGACGGCCATGCTGGCAGGAAAAGAGCGGTCACCAGCGTCTGGACGCGTTGATTTCAGAACGTGGCGCTGTCAAGTGGCTCATTATGTACAGCTCCTGCTGTTTAGGAGTACTCGGACATTTGGACCTTGTCAGCCTTCGCGACATAATCCTCTACCTGGTCGAAGTTCAAGTACTTGTAGATGGAGTCCTCGTTCTTGGCGAGCTCCGCGTGATACTTCCTAGGTCACCCAATAGCCCTTGAATAAAGTTTAAAGAGGGTACGGCGTTTCCTGCTAGTCCGTTTTGGCAAGGGCGCACCAGGGCAAAAGTGCACAAGGGCACCAATGTGGACCTTTGGAAAACCCTCTAGACCCCTTTGTAGTATCCCTCATGGCCTTATAGAACAGTTTTTGAGTGAATCCAAATCGCATAGAAACCTAAATAGAATACCTCTTCTAGCATCCCTTGCACATGGAAGAAACGCCTAAAGCCCACAGGCTAAGGCTAAACCATACCTAGCTTCAGGTACTCCTCCTGGGTTGGCAACCGCCCGAGAATGGCGGCGACTGCTGCGAGCTCTGCCGATGCCAAGTAGACGTTGGCGCCCTTACCCAGACCTGGGTTGTCCAGAGAGCCCATGCAATACCCCTCAATTAAGGAATATACCTTAAACCATAATATTAAGGCACCTATAGTTTAAGGTATATTCCTTAATTAAGGGGTATTGGGTTTTTGGGGCGCAGCTTGGGTTTCGACGCTCGGCCCGACGCTCACACTCGGACAATCCAGGCGAGGCATGTGGTCCAAGGTCGACTGATGAGGTCTTGGGTTTAGGGTTAGGGTTGAGCCGCAAAACGCTTCTAGTGAATAGTTCTGGAACAAGACTAGTTCATGGTTGGGGTAGTATTAAAAATTTAAATCTATATTCCATATTGGGTTTAAGTACCCTTAAAAATGTAAAATGTTACCCAACTATGACAAAGAAGACCGCATGGAAAGGTAAAATGATACCAAATTTCCACCTGAAGACGGTTGGGGAAGTTGCGAGTGGAAGTCGAGACAACCGTGGCGTTGTCGGCCACGCGTGCCTGCTTGCCCATGCAACGATCCCAAGCCCCCGAACCTCCACCCTAAACCGCGAAACCTCGAACCCCGAACCCTAAACCCTAAAACCCTAAAGCCCTAAAGCCCTAAAGCCCAAAACCCTAAAGCCCTAAAGCCCTAAAACCCTAAACCCTGAAACCCTAAAACCCTAAACCCTAGACCCTAGACCCTAAACCCTAAAATCGTGAACCCCAGCCTCCCTCAACCCCCAATCCCCCCAAAACGCTCGAAGGCCTGGTTTCCCATGCAGAGGGAGCATCCTGGCATCTCGGTACGGGCACCCACCTTGCCGTAGATGGAGTAGTAGCCCTCCTTGGTGAGCTGCTCCTTCAGGTTTAGGGTTTTAGGGTTTAGGGTTGAGGCTTCTTTGACCACCCGCCCAGCTGACAAAGTCGCACCGCAGGGAGTTCCCTAAACCCTAAACCCTAAGGGTTTAGGGTTTAGGCTTCAGGTGGTTCCACACAGGGGTTCGATGCTAAGGCCTAGGGCTACAGTAGAGTCTGGTCCCGTTCTGCCGGATGATGGTCATGCCTACTGAATGGTCATTCTCGGTTTAGGGTTTAGGGGTTTACGGTTAATTAAGTGAGATAGGTACACGAGACAGCATCCGAATAGCACGCAGAGCGCTCCTCATCCATTTTGGTGGGGGGCGCGATCCACAAGCGAGTGGACAACTGGCCGTCGAACTGGCTCAGCATCTTTCCAGCTGCGCGGTAGTGGCCGATGTTCGTCATGCAAGAGCCAATGAACACCTGAGATTCTTCAGCAACTCCCTTACGTAACGCGAGGCTTTAACACAAGGCGAGAGAGTCCAACTGACGAGGAAGGTTAACAAGGGGGTAGTTCTCTAAATTAGGGTCCCTTTTTGGGTCCCCAATATAGTACGGCACCCTTATAAAATGGACCCTAAAAGGGACCCTAATTTAGAATAATAATAATAATAAGGACCCTAAAAGGGACCCTAGTTTAGACAACCCCTTGGGGCGACCTGGGCGCCTCATCAATTCCCGCGGTTCCAATCTCAGTGAGAGTCTTGGCATCGTCGGGATCGTTGGGGCAACAGAGAACCGGCTCCTTCAGCTCGTCCAGGTTGATGTTGATCACCTTAGTGGTGCTTAAGGAAGAGTGGAGGAGAAAATATGAGAACTACGTTATCTATGATGTTCTTATAGGGATCCACTCTCCCACTCCGCAAGTACCAGTAAGTCGCTGCGGCATACTCGGCCTCTTTGTCCGCCTCAAGGAGAGTGGGGCTTTCGAGCCACTTCTCCATCTTGCTGACACGGCGGGCCAGCGTTCGGGGGTCGCTGTAGCCCTCGGAGATCATCCACTTGAGCAACGTGATGTTGGAAGTCAGGTACTCTTTGACGGAGTCCTGGACTACATTCGCTTTGAAGGAGAGGTAAACACGTATCCCTGTAGTCTAAGTATGCTTCATCACGTCCTATATTCGACCGTTTAGCTCCCTGTTTTTTTACCATGAAACAACAAAGAGAGCCCCTAAACCCTAAACCCCCCGAAACCCCTAAACCCCCAAACCCCTCAACTCCCACACCCCTAAACCCGAAACCCTTAAACCCTAAACCCTAAACCCTAAACCCTAAACCCTAAAACCTAAACCCGAAACCCTAAACCCTAAACCCTAAACCCTAAACCCTAAACCCCTTGGTCCTCGTTCAGCTTGATGGTGCAGCCCGCCGCCGAGCGTTCCGCCGAGGCATCCGACAGCTCGAAGGCCTGCTCCCAAGGGCCCTAAATTAAACCCTGAATAGTTTGTTTTTGTTTTAGGGTTTA
>CAJNDV010031712.1:17895-35800 GCA_905221635.1 Symbiodinium sp. CCMP2456
TATATATATATATACATATTCACAGATATTGGTGTATATATATATATATATATGTATGTGTATATATATATATATATGGATACACATAGAATAGGGACCTCTATGTTCATGGACCCCCAGGACTCGGCTGACTGTGCACATCCCAGCGTCCTCACATTTCAGGACGCTGAAGGTACTATGCGAGTTTGCACAATCCTTGATTGAAGGTAGGGCTGAGGGAGTTGGGGTAGAAGGCTAAGGGGCTTAGGGTTGCGGACATCTTCGAAAACAAGAACAACTATACACCACTTCCAGCAGGATTTGCGAAACTCGCTGCCAGCATCCTCGGCAAGGGCTCCAGAATGCACCCCCAAACACAGTCTCTCGATTCTCGTCCTCTCTTTCCGAAACTGGCTCAACAACCCGAACGAGTGGCTCTACATTGGGTTTAGGGCTTTGGGTTTAGGGCCGTTTAGGGATCAGGGGACGGACATCCTACTTAGCTATAGCAATCCTTAGAGGCCCGCCCGTTCCGTCTGCCCTAGTGGAGACACAGCATGGCACACCCAATCGCTTACACGGAACATTTACATAACGCCTATCACCCGAAAACTAGATGACTGTTCAATGTCTCCGGGTTGCGCACGAATTCTCAGAGGGCCCTATGGTCCTATGGACCTATACAGTCGAATGTAGGGCTTCTGTATTATTTAGGAAAGATTATTCTGATTTAGGGAAGCATCCCCATAACAGTACATAGCACCCTTTGGGTTTGAGTCAATCATAGTACCCTAAACCCTAAACCCTAAACCCTAAACCCTAAACCCAAACTATCGGGTACCGCATTGTCTGGACCCCTTGTCCCGCTCACTTTGGCCAGGAGGAACCTGTTGAGGGCTCGTTGTTTGACCACGGCTGCATGTCGTAGATGCTCGTAGGCGCTACAAGCAAGACGTAAGATAGAGAGAGAGAGGAGAGAGAGAGAGAGAGAGAGAGAGAGAGAGAGAGTGAGAAAGAGCGGAAAAGAGAGAGAGAGAGAGAGAAAGAGAGAGAGGGAGCATCTAAACCTATAAACCCTAAACCACAAAGTACCACAGCCTGCACGTCCGACAAGTGCAGTCGGAGCAACCACACTCACGAAAGATCCCTTTATCCCCAAAACCCAAAAGCCCTAAGAACAGAAAACCTGAAGAAGCACAAACATCCAAAAGCTTGTTGTTGGGACCCTAGCCCCCTAACCCTAAATCACAACAACCCAAGATCCTGAACCGTGCCTCAAAAGATGGCATGCGCCCAATTTGGGTTCAGGGTTTAGGGTTACCCTAGACACTAAACGTTGCACCTTTCCCCGCCTCCATCCTGATTGATGGTTTAGGATTCACTTTTGCAGGTTTAGGCTTCGCCCTGCGCTCGCATTCTTCAACTCAATTGTGCCAGAAGAACAACCTTGTGCAAAGCTTGACTTGCGAGTGCTATGACCTTACATACTTGCCGTCAGAACAGAGTGGTCATGATGTCAGGAACCAGCTGCTGCTCCTTCGGACCCTCCTGCGTCGGGCGACGACCCTTTACCGGAGTCTTCTCTTTCAGGGGGCTTGTCCTCGTCGGGGATGGGAATAGCTTCTGAGGAAGCTTTCTTCTCCCTGACAAACATCGCACATTGCGGGAATTCCCTAATTGTGAACCTCTCCTAGATTCGCGTACAAACAAGCAGACAAGGAGTGTACACAGACTCACACAAGCACACCCCCCAAAACAGAAACAACTGATAGAATGTTCGTGCGCAGGCACAACCATGTTTCGCGCGACTGTTTCGTGCTGCATTGCAGCTGGCTCTGGGGGGACTTGAAACAGACCGCGTCTGCACGTCTGCTTCATGCACGGCTACGATAGGGGCCTTAATAGTTGGAACAGAGTTTCGGGGCTAATTAGGCGATATTTAGGGTTTAGGGTTTAGGGTTTATAGTCAAATAACTCGTATAGAAAGGGGGTGCCATTGCTAATTGTTCAGACCCCTATATTGCTTTGCTGGGTTGGAGTTCTCCTTGCGCATAGTATTGCACGGGTTTCAAGGCTTGAGACGGCTGAAACGAGCAAAACCATGAAACCGAAACCACCAGGCGGCAGGGTGTAGGATTTAGGATTGAAGCAGCAGTACCAATCAACACGTCAAAAAGGGCTCGAAGTGCACATGGAGACTCCACCCACAGTTGCGGCAGGGCATCTACGGTGGGGCACTCAGTTGTCGTCGTTGGCCATTTCTCGGCGCCAGGCATCTGCTCTTTCGAACTCCCTGAGGAGCTGCGGGCTGATCAAGGGCTGAGTGTGCAGACACGGAAAGACGGAGAAAGAGAGCACTACCTAGCACCGTCATCAGGACTAGTATTGGCCGTATCTGTCTGGTATGCGGCGCTGCTGTTATTGTTCTGGTGTTGCTGTTGCTGCTGATGCTCTTGCTGCTGCTGTTATTGTTCTGGTGTTGCTGTTGCTGCTGATGCTCTTGCTGCTGCTGTTGTTGCTGTGGTTGTGCTGTGTTGTTGTTGTTGTTGTTGTTGTTGTTGTTGTTGTTGTTGTTGTTGTTGTTGTTGTTGTTGGTTGTTGTTGTTGGTTGTTGTTGTTGTTGTTGCTGACGATCATCGGTACCTCTGGGGCATCATGGTCTTAATTGGCTACCATCAACAACAGTGATCAGTATCATCATCAGCCGCAGCAACATCATCATCGTCATCATCATCATCATCACCATCATCAACATCATCATCATCGTCGTCATCGTCAGTCATCCTTATGAGCACCGACGCCATGATACTCTCATTGTGATGGCTGATGCTAACGCAAAGGCATCATCGTCATAGTTATCACCACAAACTCCCACCATCACCAGCTGTGCTTTCTAGGCAGCAGCTGCAATCCCCAACAACGACATGGAGGACTCCGATAATAGGGTACCCTAATATAGTACCCCAAATAGTAGGATCCTTATTATAGGGACCCCAAAATACGGTACCCCTTCTTTTCGGAAACTCCCACATTTCCCTTAGAAGAAGTTGTCTCGGAGCCTGTTTTTTTGGAGCCAGGCAGGCGGCTCCCCACTTGTGCTACGCTGGGGTTGGGTGGTTTCAGGTACGGTTCCCCGGTGGAAAAAATGGTTTCGTTCAACTCGGGATCTTAGTTGGAGCACGCTGGGGGTTAGCTTCGCTTCCTGGAGCAAGTTCTATACAAGGAGGTTCAGGGTTTGAGCTGTTTAAGGTTCATTGTGCTTTAGGCACATGGACTGCTTGTAGGCTTCCAGGGTTTATCTATTTCGCGCTTGCAGGTCAGGTTTGGGGACCACTGTCTCTGGTCTAGGGATTTTGTCCTTATGCCCTTGGGGTGGGGCTGTCGGGGGCTGGCTGACGACAGGGTGGCAATGATGACGCATCGACCGACCTGTTGGGTCAGGTCAGAGAAAACGAAGATGACTAAACCCAAAAGCCTCAACCCTTAGACCCCCAAGTACCCTCGATTATACTATAATACCCTCCATTGAGCACCATGAGGGCTTTGTTAAAGGGTAGTTGGGGTGGTCCTGGTAAACGACTAGCCCGACCAAAACCCCAGAACCTCCACCCTGAACCCACCCTACACACCCCAAACCCTAAATACCTTCGAGCATCCGTTTCAGTCCCTTAAACGGAACCCTACTAGTTCCCTCGAAGGTTTCCAATGGTTGAGGGCTCATGGCCACCCTAAACCCTAAACCCCTAAAGGAACCCTGACAAAAAGGCAACTCTTACGGCTGATGATATAAATCCTGCATTACCCTCAAATCAGGAATAGGCCATAATTCCCGTAGTTCACGGCTTTTATATCATAAATCCTGCATCCCCCCAAAAAAAAATCTCGGGAATATGACATAATTCCCATGCTTACCCATGGTTAACCCTAAACCCTAAACCCTAAACCCTAAACCCTAAACCCATAATTCCCATGCTTACCCATGGCTTACGGATGTAGATCATCAGCCGTATCGCGCAAAAAAGGCGGCGCCGACCTCTGGTTCTTGGTGTGGAAGTACTCTTTCTCGAAGCCTTGGGCGTTAGGGTTTCGGGTTTGGGGTTTAAGGTTTAAGGTTTAGGGTTTAGGGTTTAGGGTTTAGGGTTTTGGGATTTACGGTTTAGGGTTTTAGGGTTTTGGGTTTACGGTTTAGGGTTTTGGGCGTCTTTTGACTTGGTACACTTCTCGATTTGTGCCTGTCATCCTTGCGCTCTGTATCGTTCCAATCTTGTTTGGGGTTCGGGATTTTATGCTGCTCTCCGTTGTTTTTCGTTGTAGATTTGCCCCTCTCGCATGGCAGAGAACTAGGTGCACAAGCGAGGCTCACTTGGAGAACCTTCGGCAGGTTGCAAACTCCTAAACCCTAAACCCTGAAACCTTAACCGGAAACCCAAACCCTAAACCCTAAACCCAAGCCCTAAACCGTGCTCATTCCCTTCATGTCGGATTAGGGATCAGGGCTTCCGGGTTCAGGGTTTGGGTTTTTTTCTCGAAGCCTTCGAAATTAGCTTGCTTGTTCATGCCTGTTTGTTTTAAAGAGGGTTCACGGCTGTAGGGTTAGGGTGTCGGGATCGGGGTTTCAGGGTTCTGGTTTTCAGGATGTCCGGCCCGAGAAGACTCGTAGTACTCTTGCAATGGAGAACAAGTGCTGCTGCACTTATAGCTCAAGTATGAACCTAGGTAACTAGATTCGGGAAGTCGGCCGACAGGAAGGGCCTTTCGTCGCATCATAGGCCCTATAAGCCCTGTACCCTTGTTTTGAACCCAGACTCTGCCAATCAGCTGAACCCTAAACCTAAAACCCTAAAGCGCTAAACACAAAACCCAAAAGCCCAAACCCACAACCCAAAACCCGACACCCAAAACTCGAAACCCGGAATTAGACCCGATTCTTGGACCTCGAGGCTGCTCTGGGCTTCGAGTTTCTTGTAGGTGGTTTAGGGTTTAGGGTTTAAGGTTTAGGGTTTAGGGGTTTAGGGTTTAGGGTTTAGGGGTTTTGGATTTAGGGGTTTAACCCCGACGTGCTTCACAAAGGGTGCTATGTACATATGTAGTAGAATGTAGAGCTTCTTACTCTATTATGCTTTAGGGAAGTATCCCCCAGAGCAGTACATAGGACACTTTGGGTTTGAGGGGCTGGAATAAAGCTAAACTGATGGGCTTGTATGGTTCTTTAAATCTGAAATATACAGGACTTGAGCAAGGGTTCAGGGCTACAGTTTGGAGTTTGGAGCTGTAAGCTTTGAGCTCGACAGATGTCTTTCGAGGTTTTGGCTGCTTGTTTCCATAGGCTTCATCCTACACTCACGGACCTGTTGAAGCATGTGCTGAACTTGTTGTTTCAATCCCTTGGCTGAGGCTTGGTTCCGAATTGTCTATTGGGAAAAAGAACATTGCACCTGACACTAGTCCTTCCCTCATTTAAACACAAAACCCTCTTTATTAGG
This sequence comes from Symbiodinium sp. CCMP2456, assembly GCA_905221635.1. Lineage (NCBI taxonomy): Eukaryota > Dinophyceae > Suessiales > Symbiodiniaceae > Symbiodinium > Symbiodinium sp. CCMP2456. Next base: position 23,358 of record CAJNDV010031712.1, read on the forward strand.
GGACCTCTTATACTCAATTGCAAAACCTGCTTACCCTCATACCAAAATCTAACACAAAAGGCTTCAAGCAGTAGAACGATGCTGCATGCATATCTTTTTAAAGCCCCGGTTTAGAGCTTACGGTTTAAGGCTGCATGCAAAGGGAATTGAAGCTGAGGGCTGTTGATCTCTCACTTCACGGGAGAAGCACCTCAAAAACAAAACAAGCATAATATAGGGGCCTTAATGGTTGGAATAGGGCTTGGGGGGGTCTTTGATAGTATAGTTAGAACAAGGAACCTCCACAATAATCTAGGCGATTGTTGAGGCCCCTATAGTAAGTGCCTCCCAGGCTGGACCCGCTGAATTTTGTTAACTTCTACCTTCAAGCCCGGATACACTATCGGGGGCCTCAAAAGGTGGGATGCAGGTAAGTAGGATTGGGTAGCTGCTTATACCATGAGCTCTTACTACGGGATTACACCACCTAGCTTCATCCCCCCCTTGGAGCCCTTTGACAATAGGGGAGAAAAAAGTATAGACTTTTATCTTATGATGGTCCCTTTAAGGAACAGGTCCGCAAGAAAGTATCAAAGTATGGTACTGCAAATCCTAGTTAAAGCCCTACTAACTCCTAAAAGCCCCCTCAGCTGCTGCCGTGGAACCGTTGCCGCGGACTTTGCCGTCCCAGCGGTATCCCGGAAGAATCTCCTGAGATGTCTTCTCGTCCACAAGTACCAGGACCCCCCAACTACCTTTTAATAAAGCCCTTTATGGTGCTTAATAGAGGGTACTTTGGGTATATTGAAGGATAGTTGGGGGGTCTAGGTATGTGGCAACCAGAAGCCCCTAGACCCGAACCCCTGAACCCATTGCCCTGATAGACAGGCATTCCTACACCTTAAACGATATAAACCCTCACGAGCACTCCAGAGGGACCCACCAAAAGAAACCATCAAACCCATTCTTGCAGAATCGCTTCTGCATTCTCGGTAAGCCCTAAACCCTAAACTCTAAACCCTAAACCGACTGGTCAGCACCAGGGATCGTAGCGGTTTTGCCATGGCGGGTGTGGGCATTTCGGCCTGGCACATGGAGGACGTTCTAGACAAGAACTCATGTCCTGGGGCTGTCAAACACATCGTCGTTGTTCAGGTGGTTGATTTTTCTGGCGCTGCCTGCATTGTGTAAGAATGCCGACGAAATTTGATGAACATTCGTAAAAGTAATCATAGCCTTGAAGTGGTGACTTACCTGGTATTTCACAATCATTTCCCTGTGCTGTCTTGCCTTGCAGTAACTACAGGTGTCATGTAGAAGCACAAGTCAACCCATGATACGTGTTAGCGACATGGCCTCCATGGATCATTTCTTCATGAGCATGCTTCTGATTCTCTGGTCCCTGAGATGCGAAGCTCACACTTCGATCTCCACCGACCATTGAACCCGAACCTAGCGCATCAAAAGCTCAAAGTCAAATTAACGCACTCAAACCGCTAAGTAGCACCCTTTTTGAGCACAGGCTTGGATTGCATGCTGGCAAGATGCTCGAGGGCAGGGACTTCCCAGCTGGAAAGACTGTACATACTGGGGTATGCAGCTACGAGCAAATGTTTCTATACCCTAAACCCCTACGCCCCTAGGCCCTAAACCTGTAATCCCGAAGGCGCCAGCCCAGTTCCGCGAAACCGTCCGAAGATAAGCAAATCATGTAGGGTCATGAGAATCAGGGTTTGGGCTCCTTTAATATAGTATACAGTCATACTAAGGCACCGTAACTGAGGGATACTATAGGTAATGATTCAAGCTTATAAACTACTTATCAACCTGAACCCCCCGAACCCGAAATACGGTCGCCTTCATGCTTGGCACACAGGGGTATGCGGCAGTCTAATAGCAGTATATGGGTAGTTCTCTCAATTAGGGTCCCTTTCAGGGTCCTTTTCGCAAGGGTGCCGTACTACTTTTGCGGGACCTACAAAAGGCGGCCTGATTTAGACAACTACCCATATACCTGGACCCTAAAGAAAATGCCTTTTTGGGGTTCCTGTTTATGATTTACTTTTTTAAGCCGCTAGAAAGGCAAGTGATTTGAACTTGTCTAAGTTGTCCTTTAAGCCCTTTGAAAATTGTTGACTATTACGGTTCTCTACAAAATAGTAAGGGGAATTAAAAAAGATCCCAAAAGACAACCCAGTTGTAACAACTATATGGACTACCGCGAATCTTTCGGCCTTGCCTTCTATCCCTGCTCCCGAGCCCCCAACCCCCTGGACCCTACACCGACATCCCTAAACCCTAAACCCTAAACCCCTAAACCCTAAACCCTTAAACCCTAAACCCCTAAACCCTAAACCCTAAACCCTAAACCCTAAACCCGAAACCCTAAACCCCGACATCCCTGGCCCCGAATCCTCCGCACCTACGCTACTGTAAGACCGTAAGACCTCAAAGCAGCCAAACGGCTGGAGCCTCAACCCACGAAGTCACAGATTGTAGCCCATAGCCCTACCTTAAGAACCCAAAACCTACTTTGTTGTAGGGCCCCTATAAATCCCATATTGGGGGGTTTATAAAAAAAAAGTGTGGGTTTTGGGTTCTAAACCTCAAACCCTTGAACTCCAAAACATCCGACAAACTCCAACACCAGCCCCAAAGGCCAGCACCGCAAAATCCTTACAAGCGTAGGCCTTACAAACGTTCCCGGCAAATCTTGAAGACGGCTCTGAAATCATAAGACAAATCCATTCAAAATTCTTGCAACATCCGTTGGTCTACAATCCTTCAACAACCCAAACAAGCCTTTTATATATATATATATGGTTGCTAACGAAAGCATTCTAATCCCCTCCCTCCGAAACCCTGAACCCTAAAATCGAACCGAGAGCCCCAAACTTCGCACGCTTGCTCTCTCTAGGGTTTAGGGTTTAGGGTTTAGGGTTTCCGGGTGTAGGGTTCGGGGCTTCAGGATTTCAGGGGTTTAGGGTTTCAGGGTTTAGGCTTCGAGGTTTAGGGTTTATAGGGTTCAGGGTTTCAGGGTTTAGGGGTTTACCTCTAACTCTCTTGACCTACAGTTCAGCAGCGATTACCCTTTAATTAGTAGGTAGAACCCATAAAACTGTGGGTAATTAGAGTTTCAGGTAGGGTTTAGGGTTCAGGTTTCAGGGCTCTCTCTCTCTCTCTCTCTCGCTCTCTCTCTCTCTCTCTCTTAACCCGGGCCTTTCCACAGCTCGAGGTTGAGCATCTGCCGCTGCCTTGCCCTGGAGCGTTGGTGCCGTCACCTTGGGGCTCAGGGGTCCCAAATATTCCGAATTCCCTTTATAGGGTTCTCACTTCTGGGGTGTAAAACGATCAAGCCAGGGGCACACAACTCACGCAGCTTTTCAGCACGAGATCTTGCCGAAACTAGTTTCGCCGTCTAACGGCTTGTTCAATCGGATTCGGTGCTGTACGGCTGCCATGTGCAAGCACATGTCACTGGGCTTGCTTTCGAACTGCGGCTCTGTTTTGAATTTAAAACACAGACCCTCCCACCCGCCTCAAACGTCTGTGTGAAGATGCGAAGATTTCAAAACTAATTAGGGCACCTTCGCTGGCGTAAGCCAGTTTTGTGCGAAATGCTGTCTGAACAAGTTTTTCTGTACACTGTAAGCCAGACTAACACAGATCGGCTCACGGAAGCCTGATTGTACAGAGGCGGACGCATAGGAAGAGGAGAATTTCCAGTGGCTTTTCTTGACGTGGAGTTGACCAATGACTTTGGCCAAATGAAGTGGCAAACACATCGCAAGAAACTCAACAGCTTTTTGTATGTTCCCGGAGCAAGTTGCCATCCGTCTTCAGTTTTTGACAGCATCATCCGAAGCGAATGTCATCGCCTGAGACGCACCAATCAAAGCAGACATGATCTCATGCGGCATCTTCGTTTCTTTACATACAGAATGTCGCTGAGAGGGCACTCTTATCAAACTACGTGGAACAAGATCTTGAAGCAGTTGAGCGCCATGGAGTCTTCGGCAAATTGGCGAATACGCAATGTCGTCGACAAAAGTTCCCATTTCTATGCCTTCGTGAAGTCATCAAGAGCGCTCTGAAGAAACACTCGTTAGATCTACAATCAGGCTTCCGTGAGCCGATCTGTGTTAGTCTGGCTTACAGTGTACAGAAAAACTTGTTCAGACAGCATTTCGCACAAAACTGGCTTACGCCAGCGAAGGTGCCCTAATTAGTTTTGAAATCTTCGCATCTTCACACAGACGTTTGAGGCGGGTGGGAGGGTCTGTGTTTTAAATTCAAAACAGAGCCGCAGTTCGAAAGCAAGCCCAGTGACATGTGCTTGCACATGGCAGCCGTACAGCACCGAATCCGATTGAACAAGCCGTTAGACGGCGAAACTAGTTTCGGCAAGATCTCGTGCTGAAAAGCTGCGTGAGTTTTGTGCCCCTGGCTTGATCGATTTACACCCCAGAAGGGTTTAGGGACTAAGGAATAAAATACCTGAAACCACTGAAACCACATAAGGGATTCCACTAAATATTTTTGGTCTGTTCCTTGACAAAAAAATTAATGTTGGAGGATCCGGGGATGTGGTGAGCGGTCAACTAGTTTCGGGGCCTTGATACAACTCCGACATCGTACGCGTCACTGCCCAGACTTCAATTTGAGCGCTTAAGGGCAGGCTTGGGTCTAAGTTTACATGACTCGCAACTGGTATGCAAACATCGAACTCACTTTCCAAACTCACACAAACTAGTAAGGTCGAGATCCCAAGAAACTAAATCCTAAAGAACCCTAAACCAACAATCTAAATCCTGAAGCCCTCGGTTCACCCCGACGGAAACAAGCCCAACATGTGGCCCGAACCCTAAACCCTAAACCCTAAGGGCCTCTTGCTCCTCAAACTTCCGCATGGGATCGTTCCAGTCTTGCCGAGCTTTCCTGGGCTCCGGTCGGGGTTTAGGGTTTAGGGTTCAGGGGTTTAGGGTTTAGGGTGTATAGGGTTTAGGGTTTAGGGCTTGGCAGCACAATCGCTCTGAGCTCCAAGCCTGTGCACGTCCACATCCCTACTCAGTTGGCCGATGGCCCACTTCACTCGGGATGGGAGCAAAGAAATGAAACAAAGCACTAGAGGCACCACACCTCCACGCTATACACACTCCACACTCCGCAGGGTTTAGGGTTTAGGGTGTAGGGTTTAGGGCTGTAGGGAAGCGGGCTCTGGGTGATTTCTGATTTGTTTTTGAAGTGTTATGAAAGTCCCCTTGAGGGTTCAATTTGGTTTTGAGAGAGGGCTTCTTAGACAGGCTCCAAACAGTTGTTTATAATAATGGGACCCCGCCCAGTATGCCAGAACAACGGCCTTGTCTGCACGTGGTGCAGAATGAAGTCAAGAAGTGATTAGTCAACCCGCTGCTCGTGAAGTCCCTTAGTGTTGTGGTCCTTATTACAATCATCCTATAGTCTCCATTGTAGTTCCTTTTTTTGGTTTAACCAAATATATATTAAGGAATTTTATAAGGTAACCCTAAAAGGAACTACAATGGAGACTATAGGATTATTGTGGGAGGGGCGTTTCTTTATCAAAGGTCTAGGCCAGGCTTCTTCTGGCTTAGTGCCTGTGCGGGGTGCAGCAAGGCTTACGGAGTTCAGGGCTTAGGGGTAGGGGTTTAGGGTTTAGGGTTTACGGTTTAGGCTTGAGCACTGCGGCAGTAAGTGGCCCCGGAACCGCTCTGGAAGCCACCGTAGTTGTGACCATTCTACCGATGCCCCACAACAGGATCCTGATATCTACGTGCAAGTTGTCCGGACCCCTGCGTAGGTTCAGGCCATGTAATTCCCGAACAAATCAGTCAATCGAGAACGGAGAGGCTGACAAGTTAAACGCTAGAATCCCTACTTCGTATACACACCGCAATCCTTATCTTTAAAGTGGTGTCCCAGGAACCCTAAACCTCAATCTTTAAGGCGGTTTAGGGTTTAGGGTATGTCCTTGAGGCCCAGTACCCTGGCCCAAAAAAGCTTAAACTTTTCTTTTAGTAGGGGGTTTAATATACCAAAAAGTTTAAAGTTTACCTACTGGGCTCCTAAGATGTCCAGGTTTAGGGTTTACCTTAAGAACCCCAAACCCACTATTTTGTAGGTTCTTATTATAAACCCTAATATGGGATTTATAGGGACCCTACAAAAAAGTAGGTTTTGGGCTCTTCAGGTAGGGTATGTCCAGGCAAGGGGCAGCTCCTGCATGTACTTCTCATCCGGCTCGAAGCGAGCGAAAGGTTGCGCTGCGATACGCGAGATCTCGGCTTTTTCCTCTGTCAGAATTCCTTAAAGCCTACAGTAAACTCAAAACACTACAATAAACCCCAGACTCTACGGCCTAAGCTGCAAAGCATTCTGCAATGAGTTCTACCCGTAGGGTTTCAACTCTCCCTCTCTCTCGCTCTCCTTCAAAATTCTGAGCCTGCAATATATCATTTAGGCCCGAATACATAACAATTAGTGTACGGTCTCGGGGGTAGATGACAATATAAGCATACTTGGGAACCCTCCTAAAACCTAAACCCCGGGCTGCAAGGGCTCTGGGAGTGTAGGGTGTCAGGGCTTTCGGAGTTTACTTCGGAGCTGTCCCAGACTTCTCCAGGGATGCTGGAGCTCTAGGTTTTGCTCAGGGTTTAGGGTTTAGGGTTTAGGGTTTAGGCCGCTGGGGGTAGAGGTTTGCGGCAGGGTAGGGTTCACGGTTTGGGGTTTCGGGTGCTAGTAACCCTAACCTTCTGGAACCCCCGGAGATCCATCTATGGGAACACGCAAGCTAACCCTTCAAAGAATCCCCTAAACCTAAAGTCGTATGGAACCGCTACTAGAAGGCTTATAAATCTTTCCAGGAGCCCCAGAAGAAGCCCTTCAAGCCCGGAAACACCACTAAACCGCAAAACCTAACTTGAGATCCGGCTGTGCCCTTATGGAGCCTTAGTTTGATTTTATAGCGAAGCCCTAGAAAGTTGGAACATGGGTTTAAGAAGATTAGTGATAAGACTGCTAGGATACAAAAAATCCTAAACCCTAAATCCTGAACCCTAAACCCTGAACCCGAAACCCCAAACCGTGGCTAGGAGCCTAAAGAAACTTCCTTCAAGGATACCCCCCCCAAACCCTGACCTGTCGGCCCGTCCTCCTCCGTGTTGTTTCGCTGCTTCAGGCCGCCTCCCCACTCTAACTCCTGGTGGCAGGAAAGCCCAAGCCCTAAAACCCTAAACCCTAAACCCTAAACCCTAAAGAGCCTTTTTGCATGCTTCCGGCCGGCTTGTTTTGTGAAACTCCCTGAACCCTAAACCCTAAAGTTTAACCGGGTTCATAGGACACCTCTCGGATGAAGGTGTTCTCAGATGTCTTGTGAAGTCCTATTCCCTAAGGGCCCATGTACCCAAATAGTATATACTTTGGCATTAAAGTAGTCCCTATATAAGTACTTTGGGGCCAATGTATATACTATTTGGGTACATGGACCCTTAGGGATTGGTGTCGCCAAGAAGTTATACGGAACCCATTGGTGCCGGGACTTCTCAGTTTCAGGGCTGTGCTAGCCGCCCCGCACCCCTTACGCGAAGCATTTGTTCATACGGTGATTTGTGGTGTAAACTACATATATATATATATATATATATATATATAACTAAAAACTACGTAACCTGAAGACAATCACATCCACGTATAAGCATATAAGTATGCATTTAACTAATTTTATAAGAAATAATATACTCACATATCTTTACATATATTTTTTATATACAGATACACATGCATTTGTGTATTTGAGGCTTCTGGGCCCATTGAATTGGAGGATCTACTATGGAAGCGCCAAGGGAAAATCTCAGGGCCTCAAGGTTTAAGGTTTAGGGCTTAGGGTTTTCGGTTTAGGGTTTTTGGCTGAGGCTTTAGGGGTTTACGGGTTAGGGCCGGTTAGGGGTTTAGGGCTTAGCCACAGAAGTAATCCGCTGGGTGTCTTGCCTTGTCAAGTATATGGTTGGGAGCTGAGGAACCCAAGCGGTTTAGGGTTCACCTTTACGGTTTAGGGTTTAGAGATACTTTACTTTTTAGCGCTCCATCAGTGGGCATCACCGGTGACCCGCCATCTATACCTGGGGTTCCATGATGCGGTGCACCTCACAAACTGCATTGAGAGAGCTCGGTGGGTACGCCTCTTGTGCCACACTTGCTTCTTGACGGCCTCTGGGGCCGCATGGCTCATCTGAGATGAGATCCGTCACAGTTTTGAGAGTGATCGCCACCTTGACGCCTCAGAAGGCAACTTGATCCCTGTGTCGCTGTAGGGCGCAGTGCTCGATGCTTGAGCCGTATCCATAATGGCTTGGGGTTGGCTTGGGGTTTACGGCTTAGGATTTAAGGGCTTGAGTGTTGAGGATTTAGGATTCAGATTACGGATTTCGGGTTCAGGGTTTCATGTACCAAACTCCGCAAATCTTTGTTGGCCAACCCTTTGGTTGGGATTCTATGGTTGTTAATCTGAAGAGGCTTTCGTAGGTATATCGGTGCATTTTGACAGTGCTGCTATATACTCCGACCCCTTTTTTTTGTTCTGGGAATTCGTCTCGGTTGCTTTGCCCCGCCAACCATGTGCGACCAAGCCGTACAAATGTCATCCACCAAACGAACGAACTCTCAACTTCTTCGCAGAATCCCGGGCGTCAACCCCAAACACCAGAAAAACTTAGAGTGAAGCCCAAACCACTGAACCGTATCAAAGCCGTAAACGGGGAAAAACCCTGAACCATAAGAATTTCATAAAGATAATCATAAAACCACTAGCGGAAGTCACAACTTCAGGGCTTGCCTAAACCCCAAACCCTCTTCCGCGCTGGAGCCTGCTCCGGATACTCGGACACTCTCTTCTTCCTTTTCTTCCTGAGAGGCTGGCCCCGGGCTGTGATAGGTTTAGGGTCTAGGAATTAATTTGGGAATTAAGGCGGGTTTTGTGGGGTCCTTTGGGGTTTAGGGTTTAGGGTTTAGGGTTTAGGGTTTAGTACAATAGCCATACCGGGGCCCTCGAATCTAGTGATAGAGATTGTTCAAGCTTCCATATACTACAATACTACAATAATGCTCTACAAACTTGTGCGATGTTGTGAAACAGACCTCGCCCCCAACAAAAAGAACGAATGCTTCTTTACTGTTTCCCTCCACACCGTCACCGTCGCCATAGAAAGAAAATCTGAAGATCAGCGCTGGATCTCACGTTACACTCGAATAACATATAGGGGGGGGAACTGCCTAGAATTAATGCTTGCAAGAACGCGACCCGTAGAAGTCCACAGAAATGCTGCCTTCCTTACTTCATTCTCGGTTGACCTCCCACTGACAACATCATAAGAGCCCAAGAGGGTCCCCCCACAATTCATACCCCAGATTAAAGAATCAAGGGCGTAAAGTAGCTACCTGATAAGTACGGCTGCTGGATGGGTTGCTCTTCTCTAAAACACTTTCGAACGTAGTATCCTAACGGCCCATTCGCAAAGTATGGATTTTGAGGCTGAGTAATCGGATGCTTAAAGGGAGCCCTGAACGGGGACTCTGCTATAGAACCGTGTATTCTAGAACAACCCTAAACCCTAAACCCTAAACCCGAAACCCTAAAACCCTAAACCCTAAACCCTAAACCCTTAAAGGGGATCGGAACCTTAGAAGAACAGAAGGTCAAGCTGCTGCTGCAGGTCGACCCATTCCTCTCGTTCGATCCGCTTGCCTGAGATGTTCGGCTTTGGGTTTTGGGGTTTTCAGGTTTTGGGCTTACGGTTTAGGGATTTAGGGGTTTGAGGTTTTGGGCTTAGGGTTTAGTGATTTAGGGTTCTGGGCTTGGGGATTAGGGTTTAGGGTTTAAGGTTTTGGGGTTTAGGGTTTAGGGATCTAGGGTTCTGGGCTTGGGGATTAGGGGTTTAGGGTTTAGGGATTTAGGGTTCTGGGCTTGGGGATTAGGGGTTTAGGGATCCGGGCCTCATGGAACCCGACACTGACAAAACAAAAGACACCCGAAAAGGCCGAGTTGCCATCACGGTTTCGGTAAACTGTCTCCGCACCCCGGCCCGAGCTGGTAGCCATAGCGCTTGAGGCTATCAGGAGCTGCGGCAAAAAAAGGCTCTGGGCCCGATCTTTTGGGGAACCTATATAAACCCTCAACTGTATAGTTCCAGGGATGCTGTTCTCCACCGCTGAAACAGACGTGATGAGATGTGTAGGTTTTAAGCGATTTCCGTACCAATACAGAGATCTCTCCAATGGTTTTTTTCGCAGATCATGGCTGGCGAAACTGACACCAGCTATTCAGCTACAATCCTGTTCAGTTTAGGGTTTACACTCTCACAACTCGGACAAGCCAGGCGAGGATCCACGTTCGAATTTAGGGTTTATGGTTTAAGGGTTTCTGATGGGGCAGGAGGTGCTGAAGCTTGATCTGTTCCGATGATAGCTAGCAGCTAGTGCGATCCGTGTTTGTACCCAGCCTCGGTCCACGACTGCGGCTCTAGCGACTTAAGCACCAAATCCTGAATCCAAAACAGCACAACTCAACATGTTCTCGACCCCCAAGGCACCCTGTAGCAGCCTTGCGAACGGAAATCCTGCCAAAAGCCTATCAACCACCTACAACGCCCTAGAACCCTAAACCCCATCAAACACTATGAAACCCTGTAGATCGCGAAGCCCCTAGACCCTAAAGCCCTGAAACCTAAACCCTAAACCCTAGAAGCTACGAAATTTCAAGGCCATCTCTCTGGGGATTCAGGGCTTCAGTGAAAAAGTCGACGCAGAAGTCGAAACCCACAGCAGCCCTGAAGTCTTTAGGGTGTAAGGTTTAGGGTTTAAGGTTTAGAGCTTAGGGGTTTAGGATTTAGGGTTTTAGGGCTTTGGATGTAGGGTTTAGGGCTTAGGGCTTAGGGTTTAGGGGTTTAGCGGTTAGGGTTTAGGGCCCTATAAACCTTACATCCTATAAACCCTGAAGCCCAAAACCCTCAGTCCCCGATATGATCTATAACCAGGGCTCTATATTACACAAGGGAAATGAACAACATATCCCACAACGATGCCTAGCGTTCGAAGAATGAACCGTCAACATATCAATCCCGCCTGGTAAACTCCTTCACTAACGCCACTGAGAACCTGCAAAACTGAAAACCGATTCACAACTTTTTGCACTGCCATAAATAAAGCGCTTAGAAAACGTTGATGCACTGAGCCACAAAAAACCGAACAAGTCTGAAACCAAAAGATAAATCACAGAACTCCTAATTAAACATGTCCTAGCACCGACTTCTGCAAATTACCTATAGCCTCCATTGTAGTTTCTTTTTTTTGGGGTACCTTATAGGATCCTAAATTGGCTAAACCAAAAAGCGGAACTACAATTGAGACTATAGGAACCTCCCGAAACCCTAAACCCTAAGCCCTAAACCCTAAACCCTAAACCCCAAAAACAAAACCCAAAACCCTAAACCCTAAACCCTAAGACCCACTTCCTCAGGCATCGGCGCCGGGAGATTCAGCTCCGGCCTCTTCGCCAGCTCAGGTTCTGCCAGCTCGAAGAGAGCGTCCCCCTGCTGCGCTAGGTTCGGGGTTCGGGGTCCGAAGGTTTGGGGTGTAGGGTTTAGGGGTTTGGGGTTTAGGGGTTCAGGGTTTAGGGTTTAAGGTATTAAAGGGTCCAAAAAAAGGACCCAACTCCCAATACTCAGGTACTTGGGTTATGGGTAGTATCTAAGTTAATATTTAGGAGAGTATATGATTACTAGGGACCTCGACCCTTCGGGGCTATAGGGTGTACAGCTGGGAGCTTAAGGCACGGTTTAGGGTTTAGGGTTTGGGGTTTAGGGTTTAGGGTTTGAAGGTTTGTATACAAAATTGTTATTTCTCAAAGGGTTCGTGTTTAGCGTTTAAGGCCTAGAGATCAGACCCCATAGGGTGTTTAGGCTTTGCTTGGCTTTTCTGTGTGGGCCTGTTGCGCTTCATGTTGATGACGCTGAGATGAGTTGAACATGCTGAAGCCCTAAATCCCTAATCAGGGTCTTGGCAAAGATGTCGGTTGCGACGATGGCATCGACCTTTCTTGTGGATACGAGCCAACAGTCCGTTCCTTGAACGGATCTATAAGGGATTCTATAGGGTTTCTAAACGATAAGGGTAGGGGAACCAACAATTAAACCGCCCTCGCCAGCCCGACCATATTACCATGTTTTCAGCATACCCTAAATACCCAAAGCCTTAAAGCCCTGACCCCAAAGTCCTAAACCCCAGCCCTAGCCGCCCTAGCCCTAATCCGAAGTTCCGAGATTTGGAAAGCTTTAGGATTCGACTCTTGAGATACGTCATGACAGGGCAAGGCCCCCAGACCCTCCAAAATGCCCTCAAACCCTGAAGCCCTACAACACAACCCAAAACCCCAAAACCCTGAACTCCAAAACCCT
>CAJNDV010031714.1:0-18735 GCA_905221635.1 Symbiodinium sp. CCMP2456
CCCCCCTTGAGCCCCCCTTGAAGCCCCCCTTAAGCCTCCCTTCGCCCGAAGGTCTGGGGCCCAGCCCCTGATTCTGCTATTCCACTGTAGTTTAGTGAAGGCCCACACAATCCGGTTAAATTTTTAAGACTGCAGGTCAAGCTTTCGTTGAAGCAAGTCAAGGGAGTGATTCGAGTACTGAATTCGTTTTGTTGGCTGTTGGTATCATTGGCATGGCAGTGTGATACACAGGCTCGATGCCCCACCAACGAGTGTCTAAAACATCTTTCTACCCCCAACCACGACTCAACCCTTCTGAGAACGAGAATTAATAGCATGGTGGAGGAACGTTGATGGGCGATAAAACGATGTTATTGCGTGCAGAATTTCAAATGCCTGAACTCGCATGTTATCTTATCCTCCCCAGTTCTACGAGGACTGGTCCCCTCAAAGCACCGCAATGGGGAGTTAATTTTCGGTGGGCCGGGGAAAACCAATCCCAGGTCTTGCCATGGATCTGTCCGAGCTTTCGCAATCGATGCAAGATGCACTCATGCTCAGGCACGGGGTGGACTTCACGATGAGGGTCTTAGGATTTGGGCTGTCAGGCTTGTAGGTTCAACAGAAATTGTCTTGTCAATGTCTGCAAGGGTTTGAAGGTGCAAGACGTCAGGCCTTTGTGACCATATCTTGATTTCATCTTTGTGCAGGTGCATTCCGACAGAGGGTGGAGATGTTTCGTCTGTGACTCCGGTGGTTGTTTCTGGACTGGCGCCACCGTGTACAGGAAGAGTTGGAGATTCTGGGGCTGGTTCAAAACCCTGTGGTGGCGTTGCTGTGGCCTGCCAATGCCACTGTGACCAAGAAAAAGACTCGACGCCGTGGGTATTCCACTGCCTCTGCCCTGCACCCCAGCCGGCCAACAACCTGCGTGAAGAATCCGGCATCTCCCTAAGTGTCCGAGACACAAGACAGCCCGTGGCCATTAGTGAAGTCAGTGGCGGTCGAGTGCAACATGGAGTTGGGCAGAGATATTCGACACACAACCTCGCACATATCCGATGCTGACAGGGCTGAAGACGTTACGTCGGCACGACAGCATTGGCAACATCAGCTTTTGCGGGCTTGTCCAAGCACACCGAGAATCCGGAGGCGCACCGCCAAGAAAAGCACCGTCGTCAACCAGCCAATCCTAGAGTTCAACGGCCCGGAGACTCGGAACCAAAACCACCCAACCAGGAGATCGCCCGTGACGACACGGCCAAGCGGCGCTTCCGGGTCGCGCTCGACAGGGCCTCGGTGCTGCGAGAGGCAGGCTGCCTTTAGCGGGCCGGCTTCGACCCCACCGAAATATTCACCGCTCAATGGTATGTTTTTGATTGCAATTGCTGAGACAGTGAGACGTTTTCAGGACGACTCCCTCATCCGATTCACCTGCGATCTGTGCCCCGGTCTTGATTAATCAGATGAATCGCTGCGCGAAGGCGTATCAGCGTTCTAACCAGGATTCAGCGCCTGCCGACTGTTCGGTGCAGTGTCTCAGGGGCTGGGCTTCTGTTTTTTGCTTGGTATCTTGCTTGAGTTACTGTGGGATGGGGTGTGGGCGATGTGAGAGCACGGCATAGTCACTCTCATCAGTAATTCCTTACGTGAAGTTGTCCAAGATCGCTGAGTCATCTGGAGGAGCTTCTTTTGGGGTTTGGGCTCGCTTTGCAAGGTCTAAACCCTGAAGCCCAAACCCCGGACCGTCCGTACCACATGTCAAACCATGAAGAGCCGTCGAAGGGAAGGTCTGATCGATCGCTGCTGGTAGTGGAGGAATTGGATGTTGGGTGGTGGTTTTATAGATTCCAGTGGCGCAGTGCTTCGGTGATTCCGAATGTTGAGTGTACTCCATACGGGGCCTGTGTATGTGCTCTAAAGTAGAAGATAAATATGAATGAGGTGGATTTAGGTAACGCATGCCACAATCTCAGCCAACCTTGGCATTCGACCTGACTAACAGGCCGTCCGTACTCTCGAATGGAATTCCATTGAATTCAATTACGTACCTGGCCGCTTTTTCGAGCACGTCGTCACATGCGGACCGACAAAACCTGACCCGGCAACATCCTGCAACCCAATGCCCTAATCCTCCTGCTGCCCGTTGCAGGTGCAGGAGCCTGCACGTCACCCATTGCGGACCCGATGCCTTCTCCAGGCCGGATAGCTGCTGCAAAGCTAGTGTGCCCTTGCGCCACCGCGACTAAGAAGAGGTGGAGTGTAGAAAGAAGTAGGGAAACAGAATCAGTCTCGCACTCGTAAGGTGATGCCGACGATGCTGATGTGAAAAACTCTGCATCGTAACTCTGAAACCAGAACGAGAAGAGTACTTCTCATCGCAAATAGGAGCGCAGTATCCTGAGCAGTTTGACGGATGCACTGGGAGTAGCCGAATCACAAGCAGAAGCAGCAGCAGAAGCAGAAGCATAAGTAGGAGGAGGAGTAGGAGGAGGAGTAGGAGTAGGAGTAGCAGTAGGAGCAGTAGCAGTAGCAGTAGCAGTGGCAGTAGCAGTAGCAGTAGCAGTAGCAGTAGGAGTAGCAGTAGGAGTAGGAGAAGCAGAAGGAGAAGGAGAAGGAGCTGTCGCTGTGGCTGTAGCCGTAGCCGTAGCGGTAGCAGTAGCAGCAGTCGTCGTCGCCGCCTGTCGAAACTGTACCAAGGATGTTCGTGGCCGAACTCGTAGCAGTAAGCGTTCTGAAACCTCGACCCCGTCGAACGACATTGCAGCAGAAAGGCGAGCAACTTTCGCACTGCCTACATCACGGAGACCGTCTGGAAGCCGAACGGCACCAGGTAACCAACGGGCAATGCACGGGCTTCGGATTCGGGGTCCTGGGTGTGTGTGGGTCCTCCCCAAAAATTATCTCCAAAACCTTTCCTTGACGCTTGAAACTTTCCCATTCCTAGGCAGGACAACGCGGAAGCCAAAGCGCGAAGCGCAGCCACAAGCGAAGGAAAGATGCGACACAACGCGCACCCCCGCAGGTTCCAGGAGATGTTGGCGCCTCCCGGGCCCGAGTCCCGGCCTTGCTTCGGCCTGGGACCATCCGTGGAGCGCCTGGGCGGAGGACACAAGGGCATAGAAGGGCCCGTTTTTTCAGAGCCCTAAGGGGATCTCTGTTGTAATCCTCATTGCGGCAAGGTCTCGGTTTGCGCAAGTTGGAGGGCTTCGGTTTCAGCAGGGCTTTGCAATGCAGGAGTGACTCATCCAAGGCATGTCGAGCAGAATTCGAGCGCTGAAGTAGAACCGTCATGTCAGAGTCTAAGCCCAGATGAGCATGTGGAGGTTTCGAAGATTGGAGCCGCCTAACATTCTCGTGTGCCCCAACGCCGCAGTTCCCCTGCCCGCGACATACCCGCTACTTGCACACTCGCCCTCTCTTGTAAGTCACTTACTTGAGTCCCATCGAAAGTCTCCGATCTCCGAGTGGAGTTCCCGAGAGTGGAGCTTCGGCAAGCCCGGAGCTCCAAGGGCTCCAAGGTCCCAGGAGCAGTCAGCTTTCAGCTGTGCTTGAGAAGCTCAGAAATCTGAAGCCTGAACCCAAGAAGGGCCGTTGAAATAAAAAGCCCGAAGCCTCAAGGTCCATGGACTTCTGCGACGTCCTGCTGGTGGGTTTCCCTGGCTTGATCGACGGGCGCGTGCTGCGCGCGCTGCGGTCGCTGCCGCGGCGCACGCTCATTCCGCTCATGCAGGAGCCTGGGTTCAGGGTCGTGCGGGTCAAGGGTCTAGCTGCTAGCTGCATCAACTCATGATAATGTATGCATAAGACCTTGCAGATGCTGGTGCCTTCTGCGCATCCCGAGGAAAGCATCGTGTTTCAAGGTTTGATCGAATACATCTGGACATCGCGTGTGCGCCTCTATCACTATGTCAAGTCCCTGCAAACAGTAGTCCAGCTTGGCATCCTGCTTCTGTGGTGGCAGAGGCATGGTCGAATGCGAAAATGTTCTTTTTGGTAGTCCCTCCGCTCGGAGGGTGTTCGAAGCTCAGATCTCTAGGCAATATTGCATCGCTGCTGCTGGAGAGGTTTGAAGCAGTGCCTTCGATATTTTTTGGATGCACATTGCTTCTGATGCTCAAGAGCATTCTACAGGTCAGGCGCGAAGGTGTGAAAACTGCCTCCTGTGCCCTTGCATAGCCTGCGTCTGCTGAGGACCCGGAGCCAGCAACTTGTGGCCGTCTACTGGGGCCTTTTCATGGGGATTCTGGCAACGCAGCTGTCCAGCCTTGTGCTGTGCCTCTGCCGACTGGAGCTTCCCTACATCCGGGCTGTCTTCCAGTCAGGCGCGACCCGTGTGGACACGTCTCTGAGGTCAGGTTGCGCCAGCATTTAACGTCATCCAGCATGTGCAGTGTGTTAACGCCCGTCGTGCACCACATGTCGAGTGTTTTCGAGTGATGTCCTCGGTCGCGGAGCAGCTGACTGCGAAATGCAGCAACTCTGAGATTGCCAGCTATTGAACCAAGTCCATCCCAACGCTGTGAGGCTATGGCTTGCGTCTAGTCTCAGCCAGCTGGGGTGCCTGGTACCAACTCCCATTGTCAGAGTACAAGTCACCCCTCGCAGTCAACGTGGCATTATGTGCCGAGGCTCAATTCGGAACGACATGCAGCTTGAGTCAGCGGGAGATTGGGCTCTGGCTAGTCTCTGTTACCCACTGTCAAGAGACCGTAAGGTTGGAGAGCGCTTCTGCCCCTTCATGGACCACAAATCCCACCCTGTCCACTAATACTAACTACCAGTTGTTGATTTAAGATGTTTATAGGTGGGAGGGAGTGATACTCGATCTTATCATTGCTCAGTGCTTTATTCTAAACCATTCATTTTCCCAAGTTCCTGCGGTTGCTGCAGCCTGCAGTTTCTGGGCAGTGCTTGCAGTCCTTCGTTCCTGCAGCACCTGCAGGCTCCAGTTCTTGCAGTCTTAAAGGAACCATAAACTCTGAGAGGGAAAGGAGCCCAACTCATATGCTTTAAGACACACTCGCTCTTGCAATCCCTCTACTTCTAGGCGATTCCAGTCTCTCCCGAGTAAGGCTAACTTGTACTGTAGTGTTGCTGCTTAGAAACTCCTCTTGTGGCGCATTCCGGGCCAAGTGAGCTCCGACAATAATATCAAGTACAAGAGTGAAGTTTAATAATGCGGGGAAGAGATGACACACCTGTATGATATAGACACATATACATATTCAAGTTTGTATGATTATATATGTATACATATAAATATACATATATAGTTAGTTCAAAGCATATATATATATATATATATATATATATGTGTGTAGTTGTATGTATGTTTATAGAAATATATATAGGGGTGTATGTGTGTATATATATATATACACATACATATGTACATATACACATATACACATATACATATTTACATTTACATGCATATTTGTATTTAGATCTATATTGATATTTATGCTTTTATACCTATACATGTGAACTTCGTCATCTGCATCTCTGTCACTGGCTCTGTGTCCATTTCTGCGTCTTTTTGGAGGGTCCGCCTTTCTGTGGTCTGTTTCCCACCCTTCGTCCTTCTCTCTCTCTCTCTCTCTCCCCTGCCTTCTTTTCTTCTTCTGGTCGGTTTCTTCTCCCGGCGTTTTGAGGCAAATACAGTTCGAGGGGGGCATATATCGAAGCTTGTGCTGTCCCAAAAGGAGAAAGGGACCATCTGAGGTATCACTGTTATTGTCTACGACTGCCGCGTTCTGAAGCCTTTTGGCCTTCCTGTCGGCCAAAGCCTGCTGCCAATCCTCAACGCTGCCGGCAGTCTGGAGTTTGCAGCTATGTCAGCAGTGATAAGTCTGGCGCTTCTGGCCACGTTCCTCTACGTCTGCATTGAGTTTGAGGCTGCTTGACAGAACAGGCCATTGTGGACTTTGTTTGCAAGGGTTCCTAAGGGTCTTAGGTCTTGTCTACGACCACGAGATTGCAGCTGAAAGTGCGTCAGCTGAGGAAGACCTGGGATTTCCGTCCAATGCCTTCCAGACCTGGCAAACTCTGATGGTTGGTGAGCCAACGTTGGTTGACTCAAGAATTTCCTCGCAGGATGTGATTCGCTATCTTTCTGTATCCGCATGTTTCCTTGTGTGCAACACCGTGTTGATGAACATCTTCATCAACGTGACGGGTGCGTCGTATCTGCAGGAACGAGCCAGTGTTGTGGGCACATTTGCCGTGGAGCGGTTGCGTATTTGTGTGGCAAGCACGTCAGTCTCCGCTTGTGTGCGGCATTCTGTCATGGGAGCCTTTACTCTCGTCTGGTCGCTATGGCTCACCTACCTTCTGCTCACCGCCGAGTTCTCGGGCGCTGTGCCCGTGATCGTTGCCACAGTCACCTTTTATGCTACGTTCTTCTGTGCCGGGCGCGCAGCGAAGGCAGCCGTGGCGGACCTAGATTCAGAGAACTCCGAGCTGCGGTATTTGTGGATTTGCCGCCGGGCCAATCGACCGGGCGCCGCCGTGGCCTCGCAGACCCGGCGCGGGCAGCAGAGCGCCCTGGAGCAGGTCAGGGCACTGCAGGCCCGCTTCGGGAAGGCCAAGGACGAAACCGAGTCGGTGGTGGAAGTTTGAGCGACGCTTTGCACAAGCCTCGTAGGATGCTCTTCTAGTCGGTGCCGGAAAGCATGGCAAGTGCAGCTTCACTTAGTCGCAGCACTGCCAGCTTCGGGTCGCGTAAATGCCCAAATGCTTTGCAGGCTTTGGTGAGTTTTCAAGCTCTGCGGCCGGATGGCGAAAGGTTCAATCCAGCACGCATAAAGAAGCCACGCAAAAGCGTTCGAAGCTTCGCCCGCAAAGGCAAGAAACGTGAGACGACATGCCATTTATCGGCGAGCTTTAGGGTTGACGGTTTTTGTCTTCGGCAAAGTCCAACCAGGTGCTCAGAGTCAGCCAGCGCTCATCCAAGGTGAAACTTAATATCCACTTGTCAAAACTAGATCGCACTGCGTTGACCCCCTTGAGCTTCAGCAGGTCACGGTCACACTGTGAAGAGCTAGCGTCGAGGAAACAGTGGCCTTTGTTGGGAAATGAGCCTGTACAGGCGGAGAATATCGAAGATTTGCGGTTCCGGCTTCCCCAAGATCAGATGGATCTTGTGCTTTCCGATAGTAGCCAGAACTTCGTAGGTTAACGACATGTGTTGGTCTAGCAGTGTCGTGGCCAATCGTGCGATCTGCTCCTGTGACAGGCCGTTGGGCCCAAGAAGCAGAAACCATGGCACCAGCAAACATGTCAGCTGCCTGCAGCAGCAGGAACAAATGTATTACACGAGTGGCTTGAATTTTGAAACTAGGCTTGGTAATGCGAGAAGCTGTAGCGGTAGCGCGTCTTTAAGCCCACTCATCTTGGAGCCAGCAAAAGAGTTACAGCTCCAAATGCGGTTCCGTCAACGCGGATCACCCACTAAGATCGCCAGCGACTTCATGACAGGCTTCAAGATTTCGCAGGAACAAGCTGCACAAACGTGCCCACCCCTCTATATCGACTCTGCCGCCATGGGCGGAGGGCCCGGGACTTGGAGATGTCTCAGCTTCCCAGAAAGCCCAGCGTAGGAATGGTCGCTTGTGCGATCTTCGGCCGCGTCCAGACATGGGGTGGTGGGTGAGGGCGTCTTGTGCTCCTTGTCTGTGCAACCGTCTGCGTGCCTCAAACAACGCCATTGCATTGCAGCCTCTCGTGTGGGCTCAGTTTCAAGAACCTTCGCTTGGTGTCTCTTTGCATTTTGTCCACCCTGCTGGGTGTAGCATCGAAGCTGCAGGTACAATGACGGCAAAGGTCGAAAGGCAGCTCTGCCCCGCGACGGCTGCATGGGGGTGCCAGTCGGGCTGCGATGAGACTGAACTTGGTACTGGGCAATGCCTCCGTTTAACACGATTGTTTGAGGATGCTCGCTACAGAGCCAGAGGTCTTACGTTCAGACTCCTGTGCGCTGGTCTTCCTTTACTTTCTGGTGGCATAGTAGCAAAGGCCTCTGGAACAGGGTTGTCAAGACCCAGCTTGCGAAGCTCACAGAGATGCCTGATCGTCATAGCACAGTGCGAGGTACCCCTACATGTCCCTACATATCTCCACGAATCCCTTCGCCACTTGTGCTCTCCCTTCACGCGCCAGGGAGGAGGAGGCGCGTTCCAGTCTCCGTGAACGGCCGAGGGTGCTGGGTGTTGGTGAACGGGCTCGAAGGCTTTCCAGGAAGTGCGGTTTTGTCAGGGAAGTGTGGAAGTCGGGATGCGGGGTAAACGGGTAGACATCCAATTTCCTGGGCGTCACGCCTTCATGATTTGAAGTCAACCAGGGAGGCTCCTTACGACATGACCTCATGGAAAATGACTCCCTGTAGTACCCTGTAGCATTCAATCCTACCAGAGACGATGTTTTTCTCCTGGAAGAGCCGTCTAGAGTTGTCACGGGTTCGGTCCTCAAGTCCTCAAGTACTCCAGTCTTGTTACCTTTGGAGGCTTCGGGCTTTCTGCGCCCCAAGCTGGATTTGGGTTTGGTCATCTGAACATGCGGAGCTCCGCCTGGCAAGCCAGAAAAGCAGCTAGTGCAGGCAAAGGTGGAGAGCGCCGCAGCCTTCCCCACGCCCGGCACTGTCGCGTTTTCGGGATGTAAGACTTCAGTCAAGACTCAAGGGGGTTGGGGTTGATCGAGGGCTTATAGCTTGTGCTGGCTTCGGGTTTCATTGCCAAATCTTTCTCTTGTAGGTTCACTTGCACCTACGATGGTTTCATGTCTGCAAAGGAACCGAGGGCTTGCAGCGCTGTGTTTACAAGGGCAGTGGATCTTTACAAGCTTGAGTGTTTGAGGTTGTGGCATGTTGTGGAAAGCAGAGGCCCCGAACCCGAAACAACTTGCACGACCAGGGGCCGCATTTCAGTCCGACGAATGCTTTAGCGGATGCCAAAACTCGCAGCTGCCAGTTCGTTCCTGCGCGGGGCGGCGGCGAGTGGGGTGCGCCTGCGAAGCTTGTAAGACAGTAAAACACTGCAAGTCGCGAACCTTAGGCGTGCAGCCTTCCTGTTGAAAACTTTGCTTGGCTGGACTGGCATTTTCCTCGTGGAGGAGTCTTGCTCTGCTTAGGGTTTCGGCTTCGGGTCAGGAAGTCTCATTCCTCTAAGTCCATGACACCTAGGGTGCAGTTCCCTAAATTAGGGTCCCTTTCAGGGTCCATTTTATGAGGGTGCCGTAATAACGTTGGGACCTAAAGAGCGACCCAATTTAGAGAGTTACCCATGTGTTTGGCCCACGTGTTGCTCTTTAGGCAGTGCAGATGCCAAAGGTTCCCTCCCCACAGCAAACCAGGGCAACTGAGTTGATCTACCATCCTTATCATCGCCGCATGGCTTCACACGTTCCACGTCTTGTGCAAGCTGCAAGGCAAGGGGACACAATCCATGACCGAGCATGAAACACAGGTGCGCGCAGGCAACGCAGACGGACCTTCACAGTGTCACATCAAGCTTGCGAAAGAAGGAGAGGGTCCGCCCGAAACCCTGGGACGATTAAACCTGAACCGTGTCGTTGGATGCAGCCAGGTAAGAAGGCAAGACAAGCGCAGCAGGCGGCGATAAAGGACGAGAAGACAAAGCGGGAGGTGTCGATGGGCGTTTTGGCCTTGCGCTGGGTTCATTCTTGTTTAGGCTTTCGTTGGCTGTTCCTGATGGTTTCGTTTGGAAAGTGTCGGACTGGGAACTTGAGACCGCTACCTCAGGGCCTCAGGACTCACGCGAACTCGGCATCGGCCACCGAAGCTGTCAACGGCAAGACTTGGCCTGTGCAAGGTGGATTACTTCTGGCAGCAGCAGGAGTACTTCAGCGGGGGGGTGCTGCCTCCATGTTGCCTTTGTGGCTGTGCAGGCTCCATGCTTCCACCCATCGGGGTTCGGGTGATGAGCGCGCTTCAACCACGACTTTCGTATGCCAGGGAAAAGGACGAAAAGGCAAAGGCTATCAGGACCCGGCGCGGCTTCGTCTGTTCTCACGTGGTTTGTAGCGCTGAGCCCCTACCTCCTCAACAGGTCCAGGCAAAGGTGTCCGAGACCATCCCCTCCAAACCCCAACCCCGGGGCACTTGCTCAGGATTCTTTGTGCAAGGAAACTGGGTATACTCAGCTCAAGCCTGGTCAAGCTCAGAGGAGACAGCCGAGCAGCTTTTCGGCGCCCAGCGGGAAAATGTCGGCATCGACTTCGACAAGTGCCCGCGTTTGTGGCCGAGGGCTTCTAAGGATTGCGGAAAGATTCCGCGAGTTCTTTAAGGTACGACGATATCCCCGTCGACCTCTCGGGCCAAGGCGTCGGCGCCTCGCGGCCTCGCGGAACCTCCCCGAGCTTCTCCCTTTGATCCGAGAGCAGAGCTGAGCGCCCGAGGCCGAGGAGATCGAGGGCCTGGAGAACTTCGACGAGCTCTGGGACCGCCGACAGGGTTTCCACAGCAGGGAAACGGGTTCAGAAGATCCCAGAAGCTTGACCCTGCATATCGCTCAAAAATCAAACTTAAAAGCATCCAAGCTCGTGACAGGACCGGTTCTACATGCATGATTTCCTGTGGGACAACCTTGAGAGGTGCCATTATCGCAAGCTCCGACCTCAGCAAACGTAACGTGCTGAATTAGCCTTCAGGGCGTAGACTCCCACATGGCAAGTGGACTGTCATGAAGCACATGGCTGCCTGCACACGTCTGCTTGACCCGGATAGTCGCAATTTTGGAAGTCAGCAAGCCAGGCCCACTCCCATCCAAAAATTTGCGCTTCCAGCGGCACTGACAGGGAAGGCGTGTGCGGTGTCAGGGGATTAAAGTGCGGATTCGATGCTGTCTGTTTTCCGTTATGTGTTGCCAGGAATGTCCGGTTCAGGACCCTATGGGTGGTGCAACTGGCTGACTAGCTTGAACAGCCTCGGTCGAACCTGTCAACATCTGAAAGACGTGCACTGATTTCCGAAGCTGAAGCCCAGAGATCCCGGCGACTCGTGTAGGACTGCATGTGCTGCGCGCAAACCGGCTCAGGCACGGGGGAAGAGTCGGAACTCCGAGATTTGTGCGGTGCTGTTTAGCTTCGGGTTTGGACCTCCAGCTACGATCTGACAGTGGTCTGAAAACCGCAACACAGCAAATCCGAAAGTCCGCTTCCCCCAAATAAAACATTAAAGAACGTCATGTCGTCACAGGCAAGACCTGTGCCTTCCTCCTTCCCATCCTCAGCTGCCTGGACCTCACGCAGGCGCGAGGGATTCCGGAGATTTTGCAGGCTTCACGACCGACATGACCCGTATAGAAGCAGTCTCTACACTGGATTCCGCACGCCAAGCCTGAGTACTTGACCCTGAGATGCCTTGCAAGGCCGCAGGCACCGTGGGTACAAGCCCGGGAGAGCCATCGGCACCCAAGGCCGTTTTTTCGTCTTTATTTACGTAGCATGGGCCGACTCGACTTAGTGTACGAGGTTGCTGGGGTTCGCAGGGCAGGGTGCCGAGTCAGATTCACGTACCATCATGAGGTCTGACCCGGCTTCGCAATGAAAACCAGAGGGTGCATCGAGCTGCCATTTCAGATGATACCGGCGGCTGGCTGGACTGAAAGAGCAGCCATAGCTGCTGCTGCTGCTGCTGCTGCTGCTGCTGCTGCTTTGAAGTTGCTGTAGTTGACGGTGAGTGATGATGATGAAGACGATGATGATGATGGTTTCAAAAGTAGGGTGATCCGTCTTCATCTCCATGATCACAAGCATCCTCAGCATCATGTTCACCCCTGCAGTGTTGGACATGGTTGAATGGTGGGGAGACATCCACACAATGTGCATAGTACTCTTTATCGGCAGGAGAAATGAACCAGCCAGCAGAGGAACATCCATTTTCTCTCCCTGTTGGGCGAGGCGGTGGTTCTGGCTCCGACGCGTGAGCTCTGCTCCCAAATCCACCTCGAGGCTGCTTCAGCTTCATGTCGTCGTCTCTCTGGTGCGGACGTGGGTCTTCCGGTCTTCGTGGGGCACTCTTCAGCCCGTGGCCTTTGGGAGGCGGCAGGAGATGTTTCAGAGGTGAGGTTTTGGGATTCTTGCTGGAAGAATTCATCCCTCTCGGGTGCATGTGCACTCGTGTCACTCTCCGGAAAGAAACAGCTGCTTCCCCCAAGCCGGATTCACGATCGTGTACATTGTCGATTCAATTTGAGCCGTGACAGCTCGAAGCCGATCTGATGAACGGGCCTGCGCCCCGCCCTCTGTGAGGCCAAGAAGCTGTCCTTCAAATCTCCGGTGCTGCCGACATGCGTTCAAGGGAACTTCGGTAGCATCGGTGTTTCCGGGCCCCAGTGTATGACCCACACTCCCGCAGTCCCCAATCCTTCCTGAATCTGTCACCATAATATGTGCTCAAGATCTGTCCAGCAAAGCCTCATTGCAACCCCGAAGCTTTTAAAGTAGAAACTATAAGCCCGACAGCCTACAATGCGAACCGTTGCGAAGCCTGTCAGCCCCCAGCGGTCCAGCTCACGCGGAGCGAAACCTTCGTCAGGTACGAGCCGGCGAAGTCTACGGCGGCGTGGACGCCAGACACTGAACATCCAAGGGTTCCGTCTGCTTTGTAGAGAGAGTTTCGTGCTTGATTTGACTTAGCCTGAAGGGTCCAGGATGTTTTCGGGTTTGCGAGATCGTCACTTCGGGTTCATGACTGTAGATCTGCGGGTTTTGGCAACACGGCAGTGAGAAGTTGGCAGATCTCAAAGCGTCCGAGGCAAAGCCGCAGCTCCTTGACCTCGCTCGAGGCTCCACCTTAGGTCCAGGGTTCATCGGTTCCTCACTGTGTCCGTGCCTGCTCGTTTTCTCATCCCCAACGCTCCTTCCCAATATGTAACTTCAGGCGAGATGCATCAGCAATATCTCTGCGGCCAGTTTGGGGATGTCTAGATTGTATGCGAAGCCTGAGAGAGGAAAGAGGGAAGCGTCAAACGCAGAACGGAGCAACACCCGCAAGAAGCCTGAAACTCGAAGCAACAGCAAGCCGGCCACCCAACATCCTGCAGCTGGCGAGCAGGAGTCGATATTGTGACGGCCACACCCGGCAGTGGCCTTGGGGAACTTCTGGTGGCCACTGCAAGGGCATCGTACTCCTAAGTCTCGTGCCATCTCCGTGAGGCCGCCTTACGGACTTCATCGACCGCGGTGTCATCACCATGTGCTGGGCTCGGCGCGTGCGGGGGGATTTGGTGGAGTTCCGGATGAGCGACCCGAGATGACGAGTTGAGGTTCATGGCTCGGGCCCGGGTGGCTGGAAAAGGGAAGCAGCCAACCGGCATCCCAGCCCCTAAACTCCAAGCTCGGAAATCCCGCACCCCCGGGACCTACTAGTAGGCCTTTTTCCCCCAGCGCATCGCAACAGAGGTGCAATGTGGGCTTCCTGGTGCTGGACGAGGTGCCGTTCGTCATAGATAGCCCTAACGTCCAAGCGAGGAAGCTACTTGTGCGTTCTAGCCGTAAAGCTTCGTTCGAAGCCCCAAAGAAAGACCAAAGGTTTGGAATTCGTGTGAGGGTCCCTGCCCTGGGTACGCTAAGCGGAAGTTCAGAGAATTGGGGTGAAGTATCTTGGTGTTGAGGAATTCGAGCCTTCAGTGTAGCAACAAAGGGAGGGAGAGAAGCATAGAGTAGGCTCATGGACTTGATCGTTGCTTTGGAGCCCTGAACTCTCGTTTCACCGGGCTTTGGGATCAAGTGCCTTAAACGTCGTGGCATCAGCTCCGTTAAATGATGGGGATAGGGTTGAATGACAAGCCAGGCAGGCCCCAAATCGTCCACGCGACATGTTGCCCCGGCGTTGATCTTCCTGATGTTGTTCACTGGCTGGAGGCCGACCGCATGCTGGACATGGGCTTTGAGCCGCAGATCCGCGAGATCGTTCAAAAGCGTGTGCGCTGGCTGAAAGTATTCTCATGAGGTCGCAAAGTTTTCCCCTCTTAGCGATCTGTGGGTTAAGAGGTCACGTGACAGATGATGTTGCATCGTACTTTCACCAAGTTAGTTTTCAGCAGCGGCTACATACGACCGACATGCGCTTTAAAGGGATCTAAAGAGGGCACGGGCCTGGAACCGGTTGGGGTCTACCATCTAGTGTTAAATCGCAGACACTTCTGCATAGAAAGCATCCCGGGGTCAAACGAGAACGACTTGACTCGAGCCTGACCCGCCTTTCCCTTGTTAAAGCAGCAATTCTCGACACAGGGTGTGAGCGCCCTCGATTGATCTGCCCGGCGTGTGCCACACGCCTGAAACAGGCGAACAGGTCAACCAGCGCAGAGGGTACTTGTAGCCAAATTGGCAGTGCTCCATACACTGCAGGATACGTGGGGCGCATCAACGATAAGCAAGATTCCAGGTTCCCCGTCTGTTCACCTGCTTCCATGTAGATGCGTTATCCTTTTGTCCTGACACGCTAAGAAGCCCCGGCCGTCTGTGCCCAGGACATGCCATCCTGTCGGGAGGCCACCGTCACGGTTGGGCTTGCTTGGAGGTCTGGGCTTCTCCCGTCTCTACCTCGAGTACTGATCACTGCCTGAGCTGCTCCTGTACAACCAGCCACGCTTGGTGATAGAACTGCTGTGGCAAGGACCCAGAACTTTCAGTCTTTGGTCCCAGTTATCAAACCCCGCTAGGAATCCGAGAATCGCTTGTAGTACTGGTATCCGACAACGCCAGAGTCCCTCCCACGAAGTCGGTCCTCTCAGGGCCGCATGACGCTGATGTTCTCCGCGACCTTCCCCAAAGAGATCCAGAAGCTCGCGCAAGCCTTCATGAGGCCGGGAGGGAGCACAGCGTAACCTTCTCCGACGGTATCGCGAATCCCAGAAAGGTGGACCATGGGTTTAGGAGGATTAGTGTTGGGATCCCTTAATCCTGTTCCGACTTTCTGGTTTCCACTCAGGAGCTACATCTGGATCGGCGTCGGGCGTGTGGGTGGCGCGGTGGACACGGCGGGAGCCCTCGGAAGCGACTCTGGGAGGATTCGGCTTTGTTCAGGGAATGTTGGGGAGCACCTGCACAGAGGCTTGGGGGCTAAAACCCGGGAGCGTTTCTCAGGTGGAGCAGACCTTCATCGTCACCGGCAACCGAGGCAAGGGAGCCCTGGGAGCTTGGGAAGAAGTTCGGAGGGCCGCCGGCATACTGCCCCTATGGACTCCTCGTAGATTCTTCTGAAGCCTGCAAGAGCACTGTGTTCCCAAAGAGTGCTCCTGCTTGCAAGCCGACCTGGCGGAAGGCAAGCCTGACGTCTTGACCAAGGCTGCTGGGGAGGGGCCTATCTACGGTGCCGGGATTTTACAATTTATCGGGTTTGCCTTCTACGAAGTTTGCACATGCGACGATTGGCGTCGCTACGGGATCACTTGAATTTTGACGATGCAAGATGACTTGCCTTTCTGACTAGCCGTTCTTACTGCTCCTCTTCTCTTCAGAACTCCAGTTTGGGACAACAGGGTCTTCTTCGGCAGGTCCTCAACACGAACCCCACGGATTCCACCTTGATCTTCGTGGCCATGAAGCGCACGGCCGCCTGGTTGGAGGCTCCCGGCACCGTCGGGATGATCTTTTCGGGGCGGGGAGGTAGCCGGGGCTGGTGGAGTGAGAAGTTGGGGCTCGACATGCCAATGTCATGGCGTGAGGTGTAGCAGGTGTGGGAGTTTCTGGAGTTTCAGAGTTTGAAGGCACCGATTTGGTGTGCGAAGCTTTGTTTTGGGCCTTGGGTGTACAGGCCTCCGTCTGTTGTTGAGCTTCTACGAGGCAGAAGGTGCAGTCGTTGAAGCGATTCATATAGGTCGGTGGGGCCTCCTTTCGCGACTTTAAAGTTAGACTTCTATGCAGAACAAACGAATGGTATCCCCTGCAGCTCGAACTGACGAAGAAACCGGAAGGCACGCGAGGCCCTAGCAAGGCCAAACCGCATACTTCCAACCCGAAGCCAAGACTCTTGAAGTAGACTCCTGATTTGTGGGCCTTCTTTCTGCAAAGGCCCTAATGCGGCCCTAAGGTCCTAAGAGTAGTATCCTCACTTTTTCAGGGAGGGAGTTGAGTGATCTCACCGGCATCTGTCCTTCAAGACCTTCCGCGAAACCTCACACCTAATCCGAGTTGCCGAATCCGGCCCCCTCCAGCCACAGTGCCGAACCAGATTGAACACAGCTCGCAAGCAGTTTTGTAGTTCTGTCTTCTGTCTTCTGTCCTTGGTACTGGTTTGCCTGCAGCTTTTGGCCGCGTTTTGGTCCCAAACCCCGAATCGTAAGACTGTCTGCGCCGTGGTGGCAGGGGCATCTCACTCGCATGGGCTACAACGCCGCGGCAATCCATGGTGACATGGACACAGCTGCTTGGGAGTGTGTGCGCGTCTGTCGAGTTCAACGCGAATCCCTAGGGTTCCAGGCAGTTGCTTAGCCTGGAGGTCCAGGCTCCTAGGCGAATAAACCGGGAATGGGAACAGCAGCCCAGCGGTTAGCGAGGAGCAGCGGGAGCGCGAGCAGTCCCTCTCCACATTCAAGAGGCTGCCTGCTGGAAAGGGGGGCTTGGGAGCCGAGCGCTTTCAAGTGACCGAGCTAAGGCTAAGCTGCAATATCGGTAACCCGACCCGGGTCTAGCCCAGCACGGCACATGCGCCCCTGCACTACAACCAGCCTTCGTCTTTGCAGTGGGAAGAGCACCTTCCTTGTGGCCACGGATGTGGCTGCCCGTGGCCTCGACATTCCGAAGGCCTTCCTAGGTCCAGGTTGTGCGGTTTGGGGTAGTGGCCTTGGATCTCGCTTGGGGGATTGAGTTTTCTTTATGGCAGGTCTTGCTGTTGTATTGATGCCTGCAGTGCCACGAGAGTCACGAGAGTTTTTGAAGATGTGTCAGCCAATAGGTCTCGCACGTCATCAACTACGACCTGCCGCAAAACATTGACTCCTACGTTCACCGGATCGGTCCGCCCCTCGCGCATTCAGCACCGTCCTGCGCCTGGGTCCTTTGTACTATCCGCCGTCGTTTATCCGGAGAAGCCTCTTTGAGTTGTGTTCCACATCCACCATCTCAGGCCGGACCGGACGCATTGGTAACCACGGTTGGGCCACCAGCTTCTATGCCGAGAGCCGAGCTCTGGAGTGAAACTCGAGTAGGCAGGGATAGATTGAGAGATGAACCTCCTAGCTTGAGGTCCCGGCACACGATGGCCAGCATTCCAATGCCAATGTCGTCAAAGGCCTTTTTCGGCTTCGCAGTTTGTGACTTCCGACCGTATGCAGTGGCTCTCGAAGCCAGTGACCAAAATGCCTTCCTTGTGTAAGCCCTTCGCAAGCTTCGGAGTCTCAAGCTGTAAGCCAAGGGGTGTACCTCACCTTTGTCCTAACTTGATTGAATTCTGACAGCCTGTATGCCTCAACTCGAAGCCTTGAAGCCCCAGTTGGTTTGAAACCTGGATGCTTGCCTTGCTTCTGTGCAAGAAAGATTGTCACCCATCCTTTACCACAAATAAAGAGCACAAATGCTAGACGCCGAAGGCACTTGTGACGAAGTGTGGCAGTCTTTGGAAGGCATCCTGCTAACTGGCCCATGGCAACCAGAGCACATCCCCTGCCGCCAGAACTCGTGGCAGTTTTGGAGGGTGCTGGGCAGGATGTGCCCGAGGCACGCAGAGAGGGAAGCTTCTGTCGGCAGCGGCTGGCAGGGTGGCAGGGAGATACCCTTAGGTCTTGTTTGCTGTTTTTGTCATCACGCAGTTTGCAGTTTGCAGTGCATCTCATTCAAAAATTACAGGTGTTCTGGCGGGAAGTCTGCAGCACGACTTAAGAGTGGTTGTGCTACAACCCTGAAGCCATTGAGAACTTCAGCAACCCCAATCCCCTCAAACACCGACTTTGACACGGCATGCGCTACTGCTTCAGAGAGTTATTAGAAGAACCCAAATGGTGACCGGTATCATCCAGGAGTTGAAGCAGGAGGCCTACAAACAGGCACCCGGATTTGGGGGTGGTGTCTTTTAGGCAAATTCCCACATTCCGGCCAACTTAAGCTGCTCACGTCACTAAGGGTTTTTCGGAGCCTTTTCAGGTTTTCGGAGCCCAAGCCCGAACCGTCAGAACGAGTTCGCTCTGTCCCCAAGTCCCCGGCTTGAGCAATAGCTTTGTGCTTGTAGTGCTGTTCTCCATTCTGCAGCCTGATGTGTCTAGCCCGAAGAGACTCCACTGTTGAGCCAGGGCTACCAGAAGAACAAGGGTGGCAAGGGTGAGCGCCTGCCTGGCGAGTTTGGAGCCGCAGTCGTACCCTCCAAGACTGAGACAGTTTCACTGTGTCTCTGCATCTGGATCAAGGACCGTGTCAGGGTTTCCGAGAAACGAGCATCTCGGATCCTCTCAGAGTTGAAAGGATTAGTAAACCCAGACTGTAAGCGCCAAAAACCGAAATCAAACCCCAAACCTAACATCCCACCAGGACTCACCGTCCATTGCCTCGACCAAGGTAGCAGTAGTACCTCATGGAGCCCACCCCAACTCCTGCTACTGCCGCACTTGTGCTGGCGCTGGTGCTGGTGCTGGTGCTAGCGCTAGTGCTAGTGCTAGTTCCAGTGGCAGTAGTAGTGGAAAAAGTAGTAGTAGTCGTAGTAGTAGGAGGAGGAGTGGTGGTAGTAGTAGTAGTAGTAGTAGTAGTAGTACTAGTACTACCAGTACGACTAGTGCTAGTAGTAGTAGGCGCCCCCCCCTA